>JASTWR010000513.1:0-121567 GCA_030770355.1 Harpagoxenus sublaevis | reverse complement strand
TATGTTACTAAAAGACCGCCCACTAACTACATAGCGGTATTCCTTGTCAAAAACGGAGTCGAAAAGTCCTGAACCACTTTTTTCTATAATGCTTGACAAAGCCGTAATCATTGAGTAAAGTTAGTCCAACCAGCGTCGTTCTTTAGCCGGGCGAACGTCGGTGAGCCGCGCGCCTGATAGTGTGCGTGAGCGCTCCGCCGCGCATCGCGCGGCGGCACGACGGCACGGCCGCGGTCGGCCGCGGCGGTCGCGTTTTGCTTTCGCGCGCGTCGCGTGCAATATTCTTACGCATTGTAATAAAAGAAATAATTTTTTCTGCACTAAAAATCACTTTTTACTCTTGTCAGAAGTACCTCCTTGCAGAAAATTTTGATAACGGATAAAAAATTTCGCCAAGACATAACTATTATTAGATATCAAATTTAAACAAATACAAAAAATTATACTGTGTATTTTAAAATACAAAAATTTACAATACAAAATTTTACAATATAAAATTTTACAATAAAAAATTATTTTCTAATCCGTTTCGTTAAATATCTTTGCGTTAACTTAATTTAAATTATAACACAAAGCACTTATTGAATCTTTCTACGAGGTTTGCCCATAAGTAGTTACTCAGAAGTAATAATTTTTTAAGGGAAATTTACTGTAACAATTAGATATGTAAATAATCTCGTACTTAAAAGAAAATACATTAAAAATATTATTAAAAGATAAAGTATTCAAAAATAAAAAATATTTCTTCTTTTATAAAAAAAAAGATTTATCCTAAGTTATAAATAACGCTATCCAGATGTACAATCTTTTTGAAACTTAAGGCAAATAAGAGCAAACCGCCGAGCGATCAATATTAATTTTTATAGCGAATAATAAATAATAACACGTTTAATAACTTAAAACAAAATTCAATACAAACGTTTCTATCTTAGTTTAGACGCATAAATAAAAGTGAAATGTTATCGTATTCATAAAACATTGGTCAGCGGTAAAGTTATTGGAAAAAGTTGAACATAAGGTAAATTACGTGATAACTGCTGCGTTTTAAATAAAGTGAAATTGAAAAGTTAGCTGCAATTCGTATAAGTTTTTTCATAATGGTGTAAAATTCACTTATCAGACAGTGTAATATCTATCTCGTGATAATCTACCGTGTCTGGTTTCAGTGATGAAACAATGCTTATGAGTTAAGATCAGTGCACGGATTGAAGGCTTAAGCTGATGCGCAAGGTGAAATGAGTACACAAATGTCATGAAGTATCATATAACAAAATAACATTAGTAAATAAAAAATATAAAGTAAATAAATAAGCTAGTAAATAAAAAATCTTTCTAATGATTATTCTCCTATTGTCGAAAAACTTCCACACAATTGACATCTTTAGTCTGTTTTATTCATTAACATATTTTTATTTATTTACGAGTGTTACTTTGTTATATGATGCTTCATGATATTTCTCTGTACTTATTTCAGCTTACGCTTAAGTCTAGGCCTTCAGTCCGTACACTGATATTAACTCATAAGCATTGTTTCGTTACTGAAACTAGACGGTAGATCATCATGACACTGATATTACACTGTCTGGTAAGTAAATTTAACATAAAAAACTTATACGAATTGCAGCTAACATTTTATTTTATTTAAAGACCGCATTTACTTATGTTTAATCTTTTCTAACATCTTTACCGCTGACCCTACGTATTACGAATATGATATTGATAACATTTCATATTTATCTATGCGTTGTTAACGATTCGATTTAAGATTATTGTGAAATATTACTATAAAGAGGATCTAAACTAAGGCCAAAGCGTTTGTATTGTATTTTGTTTTAGTTATTAAACGTGTTATTATTTATTATTCGCTATAAAATTAATATTGTTCGCTCGGCGGTTTGCTCTTATTTGCCTTAAGTTTCAAAAAGATTGTACATCTGGATAGCGTTATTTATAACTTAAGATAAATCTTTTTTTTATAAAAAAGAAATTTTTTTATTTTTGAATACTTTATCTTTTAATAATATTTTTAATGTATTTTTTTTTAAGTACGAGATTATTTAAATATCTAATTGTTACAGTAAATTTCCCTTAAAAATTTATTACTTCTGAGTAACTATGGGCAAACCTCGTAGAAAGATTCAATAAGTGCTTTGTGTTATAATTTAAATTAAGTTAACGCAAAGATATTTAACGAAACGGATTAGAAAATAATTTTTGTATTGTAAAATTTTATATTGTAAAATTTTGTATTGTAAATTTTTGTATTGTAAAATACACAGTATAATTTTTTGTATTTGTTTAAATTTTGATATCTTAATAATAGTTATGTCTTGGCGAAAGTTTTATTCGTTATCAAAATTTTCTGCAAGGAGGTACTTCTGACAAGAGTAAAAAGTGATTTTTAGTGCAGGAAAAATTATTTCTATTATTACAATGCGTAAGAATATTGCACGCGACGCGCGCGATAGCAAAACGCGACCGCCGCGGCCGACCGCGCCCGTGCCGTCGTGCCGCCGCGCGATGCGCGGCGGAGCGCTCACGCACACTATCAGGCGCGCGGCTCACCGACGTTCGCCCGGCTAAAGAACGACGCTGGTTGGAATAACTTTACTCAATGATTACGGCTTTGTTAAGCATTATAGAAAAAAGTGGTTCAGGACTTTTCGACTCAGTTTTTGACAAGGAATACCGCTATGTAGTTAGTGGGCGGTCTTTTAGTAACACCCTGTATATATATAATATTTTATTAATAAAGTATACTTTATCAATAAAGTATTAAAATTGTTAACAGTGTTAATTAAATAAATAATAAATATGTAAATAAAATGGGCAATAAAAATTAATTTGATAAATTATTATTTAAATAAAAATGTATGAAAAGCAAAATTAAGGGATTAAGAAATAAAATATTAAATTAAATAATTTAATATTAAATTAATAAATTTTAAAATAATAATTAAAGAAATGTATTCCAGGAAAATAAAACAACAAAGATGTGTATTAAAATATTTTATTGTTAGTAAATTTTACTAATTTCCTTCTTCTATTTCTTTTCTATTGCTTTCACATATCTGCCGATTAATTACACGAACTCAGATATATGTTCGTGTTCGAACGAGGCACAAAATAACATTGCGTGGTAGTTGAATTGGTTGTATTTTGTCATGTATAATATCAGCCAATTTATTAAATATTAATTGATCTTTTCGAAGATTTGATCCGTAATATTTTTTGAATTCAATATTCGTTATTCGCGCAGTTGCTATCATATCTTCTGAGGGGTACATACATTTACCGCGAGAAATAAATTGTATCCAATCTCCGTTGTTTATAGTCGGCATTTCTCGAGTTTCGACTCGAGAAATGCAGCCATATTTCGAGCCGAACCTGCTCGAACCGTTCCGGAAACAGTCGAGTATGACGTACGTATGGTGACTTCCCCACTATTCCGTATTTCTGCGCAATGGGTTACCACCAAGTGAGCATACCCTTGTCTTTGTATCATGATTACAACATGACTTATATGAACTTGAGGCCTGGTGTAGGAGGAATGGTCTTCGGCTTAAGGGAATCCTGCACCCGTCTGTTTTACCCACATTTTTTTGGGCGAATAAATCTTTGAATTGGCTTTACAGAATCAAAAACCCTTTTACACAATTAAAGTAAGCATAAAAATGAAGTGCGCTCTTGATGAGTATTTATCAAAATTGAAAAGAAATTAAAAATTTTACTTATTTTTGGCACGTACAGCTGTCACCTAACGACAATAATCGATGATTACAAAAATTGTACAGTTAATTCATGCAAAGGGTCCAAGCGCGCACAAGGGACAACATGTAGGAACAATATCATTCAAGTAGAACCAAGATTCAAAGCGTAGAAAAAAAGATTTTTCCGCCCAAATTTTTCAAATGCAAATACACAAGCAGAATGACAAGAAGAGCAGTGTTGCGTGCAACAGTAGTTGCCGGATCTTGTCAGAGATGGCGCTGCTGCAATCTGACAAGGACAAATATATCGTAGAGGTATCCGTTAGACAAGGACAGGTATAGCACGGTAACACAGGAAACATAGTAAACGATCGAAATTATTAATTATTTTTAGTTCCGTGCTAGATCGTGGCGCTGTCACGTTGGAGTTCGCCTGTCACTGCAGGATCCCCTTAATGTGTAAAAATGTTTTGTCATTCATTTTACTCATAGACGTAACTCATATTTATACAACTATACTCTTGATGGTTTACCTCTCTCAGCAGTGCGCGAAGCTCGTGATCTCGGGGTCTTATTCAGTGCGAACTTATCATTTAATACACATATACAATCAATAGTTTCATCTGCTTATAGAACGCTTAGATTCATCCTCCGCTGGGGTAGATTTTTTAAGAATATAACCACTTTAAAATTATTATACTGTACGTTAGTTTGCCCTAAGTTGGAGTACTGTTCCATAGTTTGGTCTCCGTACTTCAAATGCCATCAGATATTGATTGAACGTGTGCACCACAAATTTTTGCGTATGGCTGCTTATCGGCTAGGTAATCCCATGTCAGTTACGTGTCATGACTACTGTGCCATATTAGATAGATTAAATCTGCTATCTTTAGAAAATAGGAGACTAACCTTCGATCTTACTTTTATTTTTGAGCTTCTCAATTACATTACTGATTGTCCGGATTTGTTGGAATTTATCAATTTTTACATCCCGACTAGAGAATTAAAAGAGTACTCCATCTTCTACATCGGGCATCACCGTACTTTGTATAGCGCAAATTCTTGTGTAAATAGGCTAATAACTGGGTAGAGTAACCCTTACGACAACCCGATTGACGGTCATTGAGAATACGGTGCGAATTAATAAAGTCAACGATTTAGCGGTGCAAGATTTTTTCGAACAGCTTAGAAAGTTTACACAAGTTGGCAATAGGTCTCGTATCCAAAGGAGAAATAGGTGATTTGGCTTTAGAGAGAGGACGCACTATAGCGCGTTTCCAAAGAGATGGAAAATAATCCAGATTGAGACAACAGTTAAAAAATGAGGTCAAGAGGTTACCAATATGAGGCAAGGCCAAGGCGATAGCAAACAGTGGTAATTGATCGTAACCAGAGGCAAAAGAAACAGAGGATGGAGAAACCATTAAGGAGCGTAAGTTATCATAAGTTATTTCAGTAAAACTAAAATGTGGTTCAACAGGCACAATGGATAGAATGATATTGGAGAATTGAGATAGTGAACAAGAAGGATAACAGTTAGAGACAGAAGAATAATGGGCACTCAAAAGGTTGCGTGAAAAAGAGTTGAGAGGTGAGGAAAGAGGCGATTCGACTAAGCCAAGGTTTGCAAGTTCACGCCATATCTTGGACGGATCGGAAGCCGTGCTCAATCTGTTCATATGGAACTGCTCTCTGGCCCTTCGCAAATCAAGCGTGAGATGATTCCTGTAGAGCCTGTAGATATGAAAATCGAGAATGTTGCCAGATCTGCGCGCGGCATTAAAGAGACCGTTACGATGCCAAATTCGGCGAATAAGGTCATCAGTAAGCCAAGGCGCTGGGGGACAAGTCACACGAAAAGAATGAATAGGAGCATGTATATCCAAACGGTGATATTATTGGTAATGGTGCTAAGGATGTCATCGATGTCCGACTCGCCCGGGCTCATCAGACCAAAATCACGCGGGAAAGATGAAGAGAGCCTAGAGGTAAGAGTTTCAATGAACATTTGCTCGTCGAATCTCTTATAGCAGCGCCGAACTAAAGTGCGATTAGTGAAGGAAGGAACTTTGAATGAATAAGTTAACTCGATAAGATCATGACCATTGATAAAGGGAGCGTCAGACTTTCGAAAAGATAAAACTTTATTCAAGTTGTCAACTATGAAAACGTCTAACCATGAGTCTGAGGAGCTGGTATGAAAAGTCGATTGCGATTCGACGATATTAAGCGACAACTGTGAAACAATGCCCTTAAGGTGATTAGATTCATATGTTGAAGCAAGGAGGTTACAATTTAAGTCGCCAGTAATAATGATGTTTTTATAACTATGTATAAATGTAGTAAGTGCATCGTATAATTACTAAAATTTTTGCCTTTTGGTCTGCGGTACATAGTGGTGAATAAGAGAGGCTTGCGCGTGCCCTAACGGATGTCAAGAATGAGATATTCAGGTGCATTCGAGAAGGCGGAAGGCGACGACGCACAGTGGTCTAAAATGTCGATTACATGGCAAAAAATGTATTTTTTTGATTCGTATAAATATCAGTAAAAATTATTGTAATTTTAAGCAAAATACACAAAAAAGAATGTCCTGTAATTTAAATGCTTGTACGTTGCCTCCAACGTATAATATAGGTACAAAAAAATGAAGAATTTTTAGTATGCTTGATATAGTCGCTTTCTGCAGTTCCGTTACTTTATTTATGTTAGTTTTCAAATTACTCAGAATGGTTTAATAAAATATCTTAATACGATTTATTGTTATTTGACATGTGTACTTTAAGCTTTATTCATAAAATTGAAAGAGGGCTGAACCCAGCGGATATATCCGATGTAGTTTTTAACCTCGTGTGACGCTTAGTGTGAATCGGTACTCTAACTTTATTATGCTATATAAAACTTTAGCCGCCTTTAGCCAAAAAGATCTTGGAGTCAGATTGAACAGAATATCGTACTCTTGAACAATGTGAAGAAAGAAATTGCTACTTTTTGCTAATTTCGTTGCTATGATAAAAAAAGCAGGCTGTATCTATGGACATGTAACTTTTTAACAGTTGAGGCGATAGGCCATGTACTCTTATTATTTTTGTTTGTCGTTTGCAGAAAGTGAGTTGATTGCGTAATTTGCACGAGAAAAAAATAATGAATCATATAATTTATTAAGATTTGTTGAAGTGTTTCTTTGTCATATGAGGTATAACATATAAATACAATATATAATACTTGGCAAAAGATTAAAATTAACGTTAAGATTTAATTGGATTAGAAAGAATAATTAAGACTATATATATATATATATATATATATATATATATATATATATATATAGTCTTAAATACTTAATTAATTAATTATTTCACACACACACACACACACACACACACACACACACACACACACACATACGGAGAGAAATATCCTATAATTGAATATCCTTTTTTTCCTTCCTCTTTCCTTCCAGAATACCTCCAGTATTTTATTATGGATATCACTTTCAAGAAAATTGATCTTTTCCAAGTGCTCAAACAGAAAGCTGGTGGTAAAAATGCTCAGAAGGAGCACCTTCAGAATTTTATTGAGAGCCGTTTAAGTTGTACTTTCACAGACGAGGCTAAACAATCTTTGAGGAATTCTGTATCACATTTTTGCTCAAAACTCTTTTCTCGGTGGGATAAATGCTGTCGCATTGAGAAAATCTTTTTAAAAAAAAAACAATTTCTGGCTGCAGAGTAGTATAATTCAGTGTTCCAGTTTCATCCAAGTAAGCAAATTGTTACTTAACAGTTACAGTTCAGTTACTAATAGTTACTAACAGATACTTCATATATAAATTCTGCCTCTGTCATTTAAATTGATGTAAGATTATTTTTTCGAGTGTTCGTAAAATCTGTTTTCACAGATTTGACTGTCTCAAAAATAAACGAGTTGGTAATGTAGGACATCCAAGACTTTGTTTTGAAGATTGTACCCCACGAACAAAACGATTGCGAACACAAACTGTATGAGCTGAGAATTCCTTGGAAGTTCTCACTTATGCTGCAGCCATGAAATTCAGAGAAGAAAGGGAAAGAAAGTGCTGCTAAACTTTTACAGATGTTGGCATCAACCCCACCATGGCAGACAAAATTTTAGTAGAAATTCAGAATTCTGAGAAGGAACAAAATCCTTTATCGGCTGATGAGGCTGTGTCACTTATTGTTGAGGCTGATCTGAGCAAAGCACAGTACCTTTATATTAGAAATATCGTGAATGGTAATAGAAGAAAGAGTCATATGCTACCCTTATATTCGACCGTTTTAGATGCTAAAACTCGTTGCTATCCGCTTCCTGGTTCAGTGACTGTCACAGAGAACAGCGCAAAGGTGCAGCTACAAGCCCTCCTAGATCATACAATTCAGCGTTTAATATTTTTTCTCAAAGAAATCGTAGAGAGATTAAGTCCGCTAGAATCCGAACATGTATTCTTAGATTTTAAATGGGGCTCAGATAGAAGCAGTGGTCACTCACAATATAAACAGAGAATGAATAGCGAGATTATAGATGATAATTATATATTCTTTACAGCCACTGTCCCCTTACAACTTTATGTTCTTCTGCCAAGGTCCACTGAGAGGAAAATTCTTTGGCAAAACCCAAGACCATCCTCAACAAGATTTTGTCGTCCAATCCGTTTCCAAATGAGACATGAAACAAAGGACTTAATAATTGACAAAAAAAAACACAACCGAACAAATTGAGTCTCTCCAGCCAACTAAAATTATTTTAGAGAGCGGGCAAATTATTGTTATAACAAAATGTAAAAATGACTATGATTGACGGCAAAACTCGCAGTGCTATTACTGACTCTTCAGTTCAGACATGCTGTGCTTGTGGTGCAAAACCCACCCAAACAGGGGATATTGAATCAGTTCTGAAAAAGCCTGTCGATGACTCTGTATTTGCTTATGGAATATCAGTCCTTCATGCCCGTTTAAGGTGCCTTGAATATATGTTGAGTATTGCATACAAGATGGAACTTCAAAAATGGAGAGTGAATGAAGCAGCTTATAAGATTAGGAAGAGCACCATTCAGAAGCAGTTACGAAAAGATGTGGGCCTGATAATCGATGTTGTTAAACAGGGATTTGGCACTACAAATGACGGAAACACTGCAAGGCGGTTTTTTGAGAACTACGAGTTAGTGTCTGCTATTACTGGTGTTAACAAAGATTTGCTATTTAGATTTCATATAATTCTTACTACTCTTGCTTGTGGATACACAATAAACGTGGAAAAATTAAGAACTTATGCCCTAGATACGGCAAAACTCTGTCAACAGCTTTACCCATGGTATTATATGCCCGCCTCTGTTCATTTAATTCTGATTCATGGAGCAGATGTTATGTTATCAATGGAATTACCTATAGGACTTTATTCTGAGGAAGCACTTAAAGCTAAAAATAAGAATATCAGATCCTTTAAAGAAAACAGAACACGGAAGATATCAAGAATTGCTACAAACACTGATCTGTTCAACAGATTGTTACTTTTTTCAGACCCATATTTAGCATCTGTTAGAAAACTGCCACTTAAGAGTAGCTGTACTCTTCCCCCTGATGTACTTACTCTTTTGAATTTCTAAGTTTAATACGATTGCTTTAAGATTTAAAATTCTTTTGTCAACTCAATCTAGCATTGTATGTTTAATAACTATCCATATAATATCTGTTTATATAATAATATTTTGTTTTTTTTTAAATATATATGTATATATATTTTTTAGTTAAAATAAGATAACATGATATATAATATATGGTAATATTTAAAAAAATAATTTGTATTTCAACAAGTAAATAGTTTATCTTATATTTTCTTAACTAAAATTGGACATGACAGGTTTTCTTTCAATAAAATTGTTTTTTTTATAATTCAATGTTCTATTTATCATAACAGTCAATTTCGAATATATTGTTTTTAAAAAAATAATGCCGTAATAATAATATTTGTCCCCATGTGTTATGTAATTAAAAAAAATTGAAGCCGCTATCTTTAACACCTTAAATGGCTCACCCTGTATATAATAACCTTTTTTTATATTAGTAATAATTCTCCAAGCTGTTACAAATGTCGTTTATATCTTATGCGACTTATCGTTACTAAGATATTAATTTTTGCCACAAAATAAGCCGTTTAGACCACTGTGCGACGCCAGAACGCGCGCCCGCAATGATTCATGCACGTAACAAGCCACACCACCTCCCTCCCTGCCCTCTCTGTCTACACGCAACAAATAATAGCCAGAGATACGCACGAGATCATCGGAAATATGTGAGTGAAGCCAGGTCTCAGAAATTGAGATAATGTGAAAAAATTTAAACGATAAGAAGGCCTGAATTGACTCAAAATAAGCAGGAAGGGAGTTAGCATTGAAATGAGCAATCGCGAGACAATCGTGCGAAGCAGACGGAACACAGCCAGCATCGACCATAAGTCACTGAAGCCCCACTAAATCGGCCTCAGTAGTAATCAGAATTGGAGATTGACCATGGTCCCTACGGACAAAGATCTGGCCGTCTTTGCACCATACGTCCTTAAAAGATAACTGCTTGGCCTTAACTCGAGTCCGGCGCAACAAATTATAAATATCCGTAGGAAGTAGTTCGTTTATATAAGTATGCCCGGGGACATGTTTAGAGAAAACATCGCAGACAGTCAGTCGACGTTTGCGGCGCATAGCACTAAAGAATATAGTCGCGAATCTCTCGCGACTTAAGTACCACAATAATTGATCGCCGTCTAACAGTAGTGACAGCACGATCGGAGACGGAAACAGTGCTAGGCACCACACCACGCATCGCAGACACGTCACTACCCCCCAAGTCTCGGGAACATCGGAAGCAAGCTGCGGTGTACCCAGCGCGCGAAAAACATTAGTGACGAGCTGTTCCGATGTGTCGGTCAGAGAACTTAGGTATCCCGGAAATAATGATTTCCGATGTTCGCAAGACTCAAGACGCGGAAGGCTGCGAAACAAGATGAGGACCACTCCGATCACTTCTTAAATCGCGCACCTCACTCACGAGAGCAGCACACTGCAGTTCTAAGTCAGCAATACGCTGACTGTTCCGATCGACACTTATAGCAATACTGTTCAACTGATTAAGTTTGTCATTCAGTACAGCATTGGTGCGCCGTTGGTCCTCAACAAATGCGGAGAATCGCGCATCGGACGACTTCAACTGCTCGATTAGTTGACGCAAAAGCGCATTTGTTGTGTCGTCAGTCCCCGATTGTGGCAGAGTGCTGGTACTCGCAGGAGTAACCGTGCCAGTAAAGTCAAACAGCTCAGTACACTCAACCCCTGGTGTAAGAGGAGCAGCAGATGAGGCAGCTAATGACATGCACGGCTCGACACAATCCACACCCGGTGCTGGAGGTAGTGAAGCCGCTAACTCCTTACAGCATTGGTCCGCATATTTGTGGGCAGCATACGGCTTAACACAACTAGGATGAAAGAGTCTTTTGCACTCACACTCGACAGAAGTCGTCGCAATCGACTTCTTGCACCTAATGCACGCACGTTGCATAATCAATCCGCAGACAGTAGCAGAGAGCAGAACCAGAATGCACAGCGGTCCAGTGGGTAACAGATGGTGGTACGCCTCAAGGCCTACAGATGTCGCCACGTGCGCAATTCAGATGGTAACTCATGCACAGGCAAGTCTACAGCACGGTCTTCTACTCAGGTCTGGAAACTCGCACCATTTTATGGTGGTGGGGGTGTCTCGCTTAATGTCCACGTTTTCGGTAGTTCGCTCCGTGTCCGCACTAATCGTGTCGATCGAAAAGTCGTCTAGAGACCCTGTAATAAGAGTCTGGCCATAAGCGATTTTGTCAAAATTCTGCGAGAGAAACGGATATACATTTTCTCTTTAACGTAGCACATTTGGCAGCTGTAAAAGTGTTATAAGTATTGCAGCAATAGGTAGATAGCGAATAATAGCGATATTACAGCGATATAATTGAGATAATGTATATCCTTCTCTCTCGCAGGATTTTGACAAAATCGCTTATTGTGACATGGTTTGAATGACGCGCAGGCGACATGGTTTTAATTATCAACTTGTTTATTGATTTGACAATTTCGACAATTTCCTTTGAGGTACAAATTTCTTTTTCAGTTTTTGATTTTCCTGGTACGTAAATTGGCGCATCCTCAACCTTATATAATAACAGAGTGCATAAGAGAGAATCTCCGAGGCATGATCTTTACACGGGAATGTAAAATTATAATTAGAGAGAACCTCCTCGATTGTTAGATCGAAGACTTCGGACGATTTGGCATGCTTTGCGAAACACTTCGACGTAACGAATCAAATTAAAAAATTTGAGGTTCGAATGAATTAATCCTCCTCGAGATCGCAGGTCTACCAGCGTTGACTCGGGTGTGGGATTTTTATCGGGCTTAAGGATAGCCTCGGAGCAAATAGGACAGGACTTAAATCGGCGAAGGACTTGCTTGCACAGATATCCTGAAATATCCCATGAAATAATATATAAAATGAGTATCTCAGCGAGAACAACGTATAGCGTTCACAAAACATTATATCAGTATAATTGTTTAGCAAATGCTTGAAATCATTTTCGCTGAGAATTGAGAGAACCGTTCTGAAAAATGTCCCATCGAAATATAAATGTTGAAGCCTGCATTAAAGGGATTAATAAGCGGTAACAAAGATTTAGGCGATCGATATTAAACTGCATACTAAAAGATGTTACTCGAAGCGATAAAGCGTAAGCCTGCATTAAAGAGATTAATAAGCGATCGATATTAAACTGCATACTAAAAGATGTTAGTCGAAGCGATGAAGCGTAATTACCTTGTCACCCACTAATATTGCTTGCCCATGATGTTTTTCAGATAACATTTTGGAGAAATAATAGAAAATAGAAACCTGTGACGTAATAGATGATGCAATCAAGTGCAGGCGAAAGGGAATAATCGTGATCGCGTTCAATAATATCATCTGCCTCCCAGTCTTCCTTGCGAATAATTTCATCGAACTTCTCTTTTAGACTTGCTCGACGCAATCTGCATCAGAACACGTATGTAATTAATATTCGCAAATCCCGACTGCTCATCAGCTCCGAAAATACAGAGTATGTTAGAATTTTACTTACATTAGCGAGGAGCTGTCCATTTGCATCGTGTCTCACGTACTTCCTCACAATACAACCGGCATCGAAATGTCTGTCGCACACAAATTGCGTTGCCTTTAATCCCGGGATCGCAGCTCTCCACTTATCGCGCAATGTTTCGTCCACCGGCACTTTAAAGAATGAACGCTTGAGGTTCAAACTCTTCGAGTTTTTCTCGCACTTTGGCACCGCACACCGATTGACCATAGTTGTCAGGTCATTATCACGCAAAGTTGATCAAAAGTATCAGAACTGGTTTATCCCGAAATCGCTTATGGCTAGACTCTTATTGCAGGGTCTCTAGACGACTTTTCGATCGACACGATTAGTGCGGACACGGAGCGAACTACCGAAAACGTGGACGTTAAGCGAGACACCCCGACCACTGGAGTTTCCAGACCTGAGTAGAAGACCGTGGTCTACAGCAGTCAAGAGATCAGGCGAAAGTGAGGTTAGAATTAGAAATAACTTTACTCAAAGATATCCGGCACAGCAGTTGCGAAGACAGAAAGATGAAATATGAATCTTATCAAGCCACAAGAAACTTGCTCAAACCTGCAACAAAACAGCCCGAAGGCAGTTTACGGCAGCAACAGAATTCACAGAAAGCCGGAGCAAGGAAACAATGCGACATGCGGTACTCACCGAGAGAGAGAGAGAGAGAGAGAGAGAGAGAGAGAGAGAGAGAGAGAGAACTATTTATTTATGAGAACTAGGTATATAATAAGAGGCATTAGTGTTTTTTCTGTTAATCAATTGCATAATACTGTCATATATATTATTAAAATGTAATTACACGAGTCACAGATTCAAATATGTGCCATATTATACTTTCTTTTTTTTTATAAAAAATGATTATATACGATAATTATATACGAAGCTAGGTTCACATAATAAATGTCATTTTAAGAAGATATTTTAATACTTTAAAAAGATATTAGTCTATAAGAAAATAGTACACGAAGATTCCGAATATTTTTATTCAGAAATTAAGAAAATGGATAATAAAAAGTGAGCAAGTAGAAACTTGCACATTGTTTTCTCATAGTTTTTAAGTGAGCCAGTAGAAACTTGCACATTGCTTTCTCATAGTTTTTAAGTGAGCCAGTAGAAACTTGCACATTGCTTTCTCATAGTTTTTAAGTGAGCCAGTAGAAACTTGCACATTGCTTTCTCATAATTTTTAAGTGAGCAAGTAGTAACTTGCACATTACTCAATCAACATTTTATTTCGCTAATAAAGCTTCTTCTATGAAAAAGCCAAATTTTTTCTTTGATATATAATTATTAGTAAATATTTATTAATTTGGCTTCGCATAGAGGAAGCTTTATGAGCGAAATAAAACGTTGATTGAGTAATGTGCAAGTTACTACTTGCTTACTTAAAAATTATGAGAAAGCAATGTGCAAGTTTCTACTGGCTCATTTAACAACTATGAGAAAGCAATGTGCAAGTTTCTACTGGCTCACTTAAAAACTATGAGAAAGCAATGTGCAAGTTTCTACTGGTTCATTTAAAAACTATGAGAAAACAATGTGCAAGTTTCTACTTGCTCACTTAAAAACTATGAGGAAGCAGCAATGTGCAAGTTTCTACTTGCACACTTAAAAACTATGAGGAAGCAATGTGCAAGTTTCTACTTGCACACTTTAAAGCTATGAGGAAGCAATGTGCAAGTTTCAACTTGCACACTTTAAAGCTATGAGGAAGCAATGCGCAAGTTTCTACTTGCACACTTAAAAGCTATGAGGAAGCAATGTGCAAGTTTCTACTTGCACACTTAAAAGCTATATGGAAGCAATCTGCAAGTTTCTACTTGCTCACTTTTTTTATTATCTTAAAAAATCATTTTTTGAAGTCTCAATTATTAAGACTTGAGATGTTCTAACTGCAATTAAAAAATTAGCCCTTTTGCAAAAAGATTAGCCCTTTTGCAAAAGGCCGCCCTTTTGCGAAACACTGTTCGTTTCCCAATAAAACTGAACGCACTTTAGGCTTTTTGGCACACATTGGCTGATGCTAGGCTAGACACGTCAGTTTTATTTTAAAACCAGTAGAAACTTGCACATTGCTTTCTCATAGTTTTTAAGTGAGCCAGTAGAAACTTGCACATTGCTTTCTCATAATTTTTAAGTAAGCAAGTAGAAACTTGCACATTACTTAATCAACATTTTATTTCGCTTATAAAGCTTCCTCTATGAGGAAGCTTGTTTTTTATTTGATGTACAATTATTAGTAAATATTCTTTAATTTGGCTTCCTCATAGAGGAAGCTTTATAAGCGAAATAAAATGTTGATTAAGTAATGTGCAAGTTTCTACTTGCTTACTTAAAAATTATGAGAAAGCAATGTGCAAGTTTCTACTGGCTCACTTAAAAACTATGAGAAAGCAATGTGCAAGTTTCTACTGGCTCACTTAAAAACTATGAGAAAGCAATGTGCAAGTTTCTACTGGCTCACTTAAAAACTATAAGAAAACAATGTGCAAGTTTCTACTTGCACACTTAAAAACTATGAGGAAGCAATGTGCAAGTTTCTACTTGCACACTTTAAAGCTATGAGGAAGCAATGTGCAAGTTTCAACTTGCACACTTTAAAGCTATGAGAAAACAATGTGCAAGTTTCTACTTGCTCACTTAAAAACTATGAGGAAGCAATGTGCAAGTTTCTACTTGCACACTTAAAAACTATGAGGAAGCAATGTGCAAGTTTCTACTTGCACACTTTAAAGCTATGAGGAAGCAATGTGCAAGTTTCAACTTGCACACTTTAAAGCTATGAGAAAACAATGTGCAAGTTTCTACTTGCACACTTAAAAGCTATGAGGAAGCAATGTGCAAGTTTCTACTTGCACACTTAAAAGCTATATGGAAGCAATGTGCAAGTTTCTACTTGCTCACTTTTTTATTATCCTAAAAAATCATTTTTTGAAGTCTCAATTATTAAGACTTGAGATGTTCTAACTGCAATTAAAAAATTAGCCCTTTTGCAAAAAGACTAGCCTTTTGCAAAAGGCCGCCCTTTTGCGAAACACTGATCGTTTCCCAATAAAACTGAACGCACGTTAGGCTTTTTGGCATACATTGGCTGATGCTAGGCTAGACACTTACGTCAGTTTTATTTAAAAAACGATCAATGCTTTTGCAATAGAGCGCCCTTTCGCCCTCTCTCTCTTTCTCTCTTTCTCTTTCTTTTTCTCATTTGAAATTTTGGAGAATTTGTACATATATCGAAGCTTTATAAAGCTGGGTCTAATCAACCAAACCATAATGAATTATATATGAAATAGGGGTTGAAAAAACTGAAAAATATATTAGAATCAAAAAATTGCTAATAATTAATACTAAATTGTCAAAAAATATCAATTTATGAAAAGTCTCAATTTTTGAGACTTTGGATGTAGCCTTTAAAAGTTAAAATTTTAAGATTTTAGTTATTTTTTTAATTCTATTATATTTTTCAGTCTTTTCTACCCTTATTTCATGTATAATTCTTTAAGATTTGGTTGATTAGTTTTTGAGTTAAAGACATTTAAAATTTCGGGGAATCCGTCCATACATAAACATGAGTCTAATCAACCAAATTTTAAAGAATTTTATATGAAATAGGGGTAGAAAAGACAGAAAAATATAATAAAATTAAAAATAGCCCAATATTCCAAAACTTACAAAAGTTAGAGCAATCAAAGGCATTTCTTAAAAAATTCAAAATTTTATAAAGAAAGAAGCTCTTTACCAATTATTGCTAAATTTAATTCCATCCTTCCTTAAATAATACTTTATTGATTAAAAAAAAATTTAGCCCTATATCTCAATATTTGCATAAGTTAGAGCAACCAGGGACATTTCTAAAAAAATTAAAAATTTTTTTAAAAAGAACCCTTTTATTAATTATTGCCAAATTCAATATCAACCTTTCTTAAATGATATTTTATTGATTTAAAAAAAATCGGCTCGATATCTCAATATTTGCTGAAGTTAATGCAACCACGAACATTTCTAAAAAAACTCAAATTTTTTTAAAAAAAGAACCCCTTTACCGATCATCGCCAAATTTAATACCGACTTTTCTTGAATGATACTTTAACGATTAAAAAAAAAACAACCCGATATCTCAATATTTGCGAAAGTTAAAGCAACCACGGACATTTCTAAAAAAATTCAAAAATTTATTTAAAAAGAACCCCTTTACCGATCATCGCCAAATTCAATACCAACCTTCCTTGAATGATGCTCTATCCATTAAAAAAAAATTCAGCCCGATATTTCAATATTTGCGGAAGTTAGAACAACCACGGACATTTTAAAAAAAATTTAAAAATTCTTTTAAAAAGAACCCCTTTACCGATCATCGCCAAATTCAATACCAACCTTCCTTGAATGATGCTCTATCGATTAAAAAAAAAACAGCCCGATATCTCAATATTTGCGGAAGTTAGAGCAACTACAGACATTTGTAAAAAAATTTAAAATTTTTTAAAAAAAGAACCCCTTTACCGATCATCGCCAAATTCAATACCAATCTTCCTTGAATGATGCTCTATCGATTAAAAAAAAAACAGCCCGATATCTCAATATTTGCGGAAGTTAGAGCAACCACAACAAATCTGCACATACACACACACATACGGACATTTTTTTTTAATGCAATTTTTCGACGTTTTAGAACATTCTAAACACATTGGCAGCGGCAACTAAAAAAAAAATTTTTTCACGAAAACAAAGCTTCCTCTATGAGGAAGCAAAAACGATCAATGCTTTTGCAATAGAGCGCCCTTTCGCCCTCTCTCTCTTTCTCTCTCTCTCTCTCTCTCTCTCTCTCTCTCTCTCTCTCTCTCTCTTTCTTTTTCTCATTTGAAATTTTGGAGAATTTGTACATATATCGAAGCTTTATAAAGCTGGGTCTAATCAACCAAACCATAATGTATTACATATGAAATAGGGGTAGAAAAAACTGAAAAATATATTAGAATCAAAAAAATTGCTAATAATTAACACTAAATTGTCAAAAAATATCAACTTTATGAAAAGTCTCAATTGTTGAGACTTGGGATGTAGCCCTTAAAAGTTAAAATTTTTAAATTTTAGTAATTTTTTTAATTCTACTATATTCTTCAGTCTTTTCTACCCTTATTTCATATATAATTCTTTAAAATTTGGTTGATTAGTTTTTAATTTAGCCCTATATTTCAATATTTGCATAAGTTAGAGCAACCAGGGACATTTTTAAAATAAAAACTAGACATTAAAAATTAATAGTAAAATCATAGTTTTATTGCACATTGTAAGTATACATTTAAAAAATATAGTTTTATAAGTATTATTATTTTTTAATTATATTCATCAATATAATTAAAAACCAGACCAGTTTTCTCCACATGAGAGATATCAATTCTCAACTTCTCATGCAGGGGGTGCAGTTTTAAATATAAAATTTGCACACTTTTTAATTATATTGTTAATTTTTCTAATTCTATTATAATCTTTAGTTTATTATATTCTAATTAAGGCTTTTTATAAATTAATGTTTTTGGACAATTTAGTATTAATTATTGGCAATTTTTCTAATTTGATTATATTTTTTCAGTATTTTCTACTTCTATTTTATATATAATTCTTTAAGGTTTGGTTAATTAGTTTTTGAGTTAAAGGCATTTAAAATTTCTGGGAATTCGTACATACATAAAAGCCTTATAAAGCTGAGTCTAATCAACCAAATCTTAAAGAATTATACAATAGTATTAATTATTGGCAACTTTTCTAATTTGATTATATTTTTTCAGTATTTTCTACTTCTATTTCATATATAATTCTTTAAGGTTTGGTTGATTAGTTTTTGAGTTAAAGGCATTTAAAATTTCTGGGAATCCGTACATACATAAAAGCCTTATAAAGCTGAGTCTAATCAACCAAATCTTAAAGAATTATATATAAAATAGGGGTAGAAAAGACAGAAGAATATAATAAAATTAGAAATAGCCAAATATTTCAAAACTTACAAAAGTTAGAGCAATCAAAGGCATTTCTTAAAATATCGTGCTATTTCTAATTTTATTATATTTTTCAGTCTTTTCTACCTCTATTTCATATATAATTCTTTAAAATTTGATTGATCAGTTCTCGTGTTACACATATTTCAAATTTCGAAGAATTCGTACATACATAGAAGCTTTATAAAGCTAAGTCTAATCAACCAAATCTTGAAGAATTATATATAAAATTGGGGTAGAAATGACTGAAGAATATAATAGAATTGTTTTGCAAGCGTTTAATGTAATGTATGCACTTGATAAGGACCGGAATCTCGGTTGAAACGCGTTGTGCTTTTTAAATAAAGACTGCCAGCTTGGTCGAAGTTAATGATTTTATTTATAATAGAATTTGTTTTACTTTTTAATTATTGACATTATTAAGTTTTGTTTACATAAATATGGACTAAAGATTTTATGTTTAGTATCAATCATCCCTTGGTTTTCCCGGGCGTTTTTTCAGGAATTTCGAGATTGCTCGCTTGCGATGTACACAGAACTTCGACATTTCACTTTAAAAATATCCGGGAAAACCAAGGGATAAAATCGGTAATCGGTAAGTAAAATATCGAGGTTCTGTGTACATCGCGAGCGAGCAATCTCGAAATTCCCGAAAAAACGCCCTGGAAAATCAAAGGATGAAGACGCTGATCGGTAAGTGAAATATCGGGGTTCCGTAGTAACCTATGTTTTGCGCAAGGATGTAAAGAGTAATTGTGCAAGAGTTGGTTCAGATCGGTCGAATAGTTTATGAGTGTATAAAGAACAAACAAACTTAAAATACGCCCGGGAAAACAAAGGGATAAAATCGGTAATCGGTAAATGAAATATCGAAGTTTTGTGCGTACATCGCGAGCGAGCAATCTCAAAAGTCCCGAAAAAACGCCCGGAAAAACCAAGGAATAAAGTAGCTGATCGGTAAGTGAATAATCGAGATTCCGTAGTAGCCTATGTTTTGCGCAAGGATGTAAAGAGTAACTGTGCAAAAGGAGCAACCAGGGACATTTCTAAAAAAATTAAAATTTTTTTTTAAAAAGAACCCTTTTACCGATTATCGCCAAATTCAATATCAACCTTTCTTAAATGATACTTTATTGATTAAAAAAAAAATCGGCCCAATATCTCAATATTTGCTGAAGTTAATGCAACCACGAACATTTCTAAAAAAACTCAAATTTTTTTTTAAAAAGAACCCCTTTACCGATCATCGCCAAATTTAATACCAACCTTTCTTGAATGATACTCTATTGATTAAAAAAAAAACAACCCAATATCTCAATATTTGCGGAAGTTAAAGCAACCACGGACATTTCTAAAAAAATTTAAAAATTCTTTTAAAAAGAACCCTTTTACCGATTATCGCCATATTCAATATCAACCTTTCTTAAATGATACTTTATTGATTAAAAAAAAAATCAGGCCCGATATCTCAATATTTGCTGAAGTTAATGCAACCACGAACATTTCTAAAAAAACTCAAATTTTTTTTTAAAAAGAACCCCTTTACCGATTATCGCCAAATTTAATACCAACCTTTCTTGAATGATACTCTATTGATTAAAAAAAAAACAACCCAATATCTCAATATTTGCGGAAGTTAAAGCAACCACGGACATTTCTAAAAAAATTTAAAAATTCTTTTAAAAAGAACCCCTTTACCGATCATCGCCAAATTCAATACCAACCTTCCTTGAATGATGCTCTATCGATTAAAAAAAAACAGCCCGATATCTCAATATTTGCGGAAGTTAGAGCGACCACAGACATTTGTAAAAAAATTTATAATTTTTTAAAAAAAGAACCCCTTTACCGATCATCGCCAAATTCAATACCAACCTTCCTTGAATGATGCTCTATCGATTAAAAAAAAACAGCCCGATATCTCAATATTTGCGGAAGTTAGAGCAACCACAGACATCAAATCTGCACATACATACATACGGACATTTTTTTTAAAGGCAATTTTTCGACGTTTTAGAACATTCTGAACACATTGGCATCAAAAACTAAAAAACAATTTTTTCTTTGGTCTTTTCTACCCCTATTTCATATATTTTTCTTTAATATTTGGTTGATTAGACCTAGCTTTATATACGATCAAAGGTCCATATACAAAGTTTATGAAAACAAAGCTTCCTCTATGAGGAAGCAAAAGAAAGAAATTGAAGAATTTCGAAAAAATAAATTTAAAAAATAAATTATTATATAAATATAATAGTTTAATTTTTTTTAAATAAAAAATAATATTCTTTGAATTCTTTAGTTTTGGATGATGGTATGGACGAGAAACTCCTTGAAGTATTCATAAATTATGAAGAAACTGTAACATGGATAAAACTGTAGGTCATAGATGTGATGTATTCACCTATGTTAGTATTAGGTAAACATAAGCGAAATGACTAGTAGCACCTGGCTGCTCGGAGACAGTGCTCTTTCGCAGAGGCAGTTGCGTGCCGGCCCCAGGCCAGCACACAGGCGCTCCGGCACAGCCGTAAGGCTTTATCATACAGAAATAAATATAATTAATACGAGAAGTGTTTATTAATTATCCCACTGCCTTTGCCAAAGACACAACAATTTGGCGACGAGAAATTCAGAACCGATGTGCGCGAGTGCAATTATACAGTAACGCAAAGACACGTGCGTAGAGCCAAGCTCCGGGACGTGAGTACCGCACAAAGAGAAAGCGCCACTAATGGCAGAAAAGCCAAAAGGAACAGCGTGGATTTAAAATCTCAGCAAAGCAGAAATTATCGAAGAGTTAGAAGGAAGAGGTAAAACCTTCGAAAAAACGGACACCTACAATAAATTGAGAGAACAATTGAGAGAATTGATCAAAACAGAAAACGAAGCGTACACGACGCCGGAAAATTCAGAACCAGAAACTGAGTCGGACGGAAAAGACAATATAGCCGATCAGAAATTCAAATTTCAACAAAACGACGACTGGGAACTTTTTGAGGAAAAGCTCGACTGTTCGTTTATTGCCAAGAACATAACAGACAACAAAGTGAAAGTGGCCACTCTAGTGACGAAATTAGGCCCAGAGCCACATGCACTTCTCAAGCAGCTAATCGCACCAGCAAAAATCAAAGACGGCAAGTACGAGGACTTGACGAAGGCATTATCGGAACATCTAAAACCGAAGCCATCGGAAGCCATGGAGCGATGCACCTTCCACACAACAAAACAAGAATCGCACGAATCAATTACAGACTTCATAGCGAGACTTAAAAAATTGGCAATTTATTGCAATTTTACAGAATTAGACAATGCAATTTGAGACCAATTAGTGTGTGGAATCAGTGATAAAGACATCAGAATAAAGCTATTTGAAGAAAAAGAATTAACATTGAAAAAAGCGCAAGAAATAGCAATAGCGCGAGAAGCAGCAGTGAAAAACGCTACAAATTCGAATATTACGCTGGTGAATAAAAGCGTAAGAAACGAGGTACACGTTATACAAGGTGACGAGCAGAGGGCATGGCAACGCAGAGGCCAGCGAGAAGAGGTATACGAGGGATGGCGGCCAGCGACCAGCACAACAATAACACACAGCAGCAGCCGAGTCAACATTCCACGGGATCATCGAAAGCGGTTTGTAATTGTTGCAGAAAGGTAAATCACTCGAGTAGCGAATGTCGTTTTCGGTATTATGTATGTAATAAATGCAATAAAAAAGGGCATTTAGCAAGAGCGTGTAAAAGCGGTAAAAATGTAGAGCAAAAGTCAAATGAAATAAAAAAATTAACCGAAGATAGCGACGATTCAGACAAAGATAGCGATAAAACGCGAGATCACGAAAAAGAATTTTTTTCTATTAGACGAAAATATGTAACAGACTCGCGTAAAGAAAATAGCGTAGTTGGAAAAAGAAAAAAGCGTAAAAGCGAACTTCGAAACGATTGTACGAAAGAGATATTTAATTACACAAGCAATAATAGAACAGGGTTACTACCCATGTACGTAGAATTAAAAATAAATGGAAAAAAGCTCGACTTCAAGATTGACACGGGTACATTTGCATCCGTAATTTCAGTAAAAATGTATAACAAATATTTCAGTAAAAGTAAAATACGGAAACAAAAAAAGACTTCAGAGCGTACGGAGGACACGCATTAGTACCACTAGGCGAACTAACTGACTTAGAGGTCACATTCAATAATACGACGAGAATTTTGAAATGTTTTGTTTTGCCGGGAACGGGATCAGCGCTAATGGGCCGGGAATGGCTTACACAGTTCAGAGCGTGGCCTTTAACTATTCCGAAATTCGATTCGAATATAGTAAACGAACTCGAAGGAACCTTGTGTGATTATCTAGCTTGGGAATATCCTACACTATTTAGCGACTCACCGGGATTATACAATAAGAGTAAGACTAAAATTCACGTGAGAGAAAATACGCAGCCGACAGCGCTAAAATGCAGACATGCTGCATACGCATTACGACTAAAGCTTGAAAAAGAAATAGGTAGATTAGTCGAATTAGGACACTTAAAACGGGTGGATGTATCAAAGTGGGCAACGCCTATCGTCCCAGTATTGAAAGGCAACAATGAAATACGAATTTGCGGGGATTTTAAACTGACATTAAATCCGCATCTACTTGTAGATAAACAGTGTTTGCCGTAGATGATTTCAGAATCATCTAGATAAAGATAAGATAAAAATTCGTAAATTTGTCTTAGATAAGATAAAGATGATTTTGGTTTTAATTAATCTAGATGAAAGATGATATAATTATCGCGATTATCTAGATAATTTTGTAGATAATTTTGCAGTGTTTGAGATTATTCATAAAAATTTATCAAAAGAATTACGCAGGTTATAAAGGGGATGTTAAAACAATACAATTTTATTGTAAGTTTTTATTTCTCAAGAAAAGAAGTTTTTCAAATGTTTTATCTGATAGACGGTTTCGACGTGGCACACTAATTTGTTGCAATAAACTAAATGGGCGCTCTACTCGCGCCGACGATGGCAAGGAGCCGGGACTAGGGTGTGGCAAACGAGGCACTTGCCTCATGTAAAAAATTTGAAGGGGCGCAAAAATGGACGCAATAAAAATTTCTATATATTTTAAAGTTGAATTGATAAAGACACCCGTCCCGGAATGTTATAGGAAGGTCCAGATTCAAACTTTGGCTGGGGTGATATTTTTCGCATTAAATTCCTTACAGTGAGTGTTTTAAAATGCTTATTAGCATTAGTATTATTAAATTACTTGTCAATTTAATTTGTGATATTACGTACTCAGATATTATGATATTACGTAGCTTCAGTTGACTGTGATTCAAGACTGATAAATAACATTGTTCAACAAAAAAAGAACACCAGAACAAGGCGTCATTTCTTGTAGGTTTTTGAATTCTCAATACGATCCTGTTTACCAAATTGCTTCATCGTGTCACAATTTTGAGAAATTTGCAGTTAAAGTTACTAAAATGGTTATTTTTGCGTACTTTGTCATATTATAACAACGATATGTGACTAATATGCTGGAGAAGTTTTATTGCAATCGAAATTAAGTATGTTGTTAAGACTGTCAGTTTTCAAAAGAAATTTTTTGTGTCCGCTATAGTAATTAATAAAATAATTATAGTTAAATATAGGGTCTCTTGGAAAAAAGCTGTGAATTAGATTATTGACGATTTACCAAATAGCTTTCAATTATGTTTATTCAAACTTAAGGGTTTTTTAGGTTGCTGAATGCAAATTCAATGTCAAAATTGTCAAATTCTAAACCGAAGACAAAAGTTAAATCATATTTAAATTACAGCAATAAATAATTTTAATAATCTTGTATACGAATTTTTAATACAAATTTGATATTTAAATTGACATCGTTTTCGTAGTTAGCAACTTAAAGAACCCATAATTTTAAATAAACATAATTGAAAGCTATTTGGTACATCGTCAATAATTCAATTTACAGCTTTTCCACAATAGACTTATAATTAAACCATGAATATTTAAAATATCTTATTATTTATAACGGACACAAAAAATTCCTTTTAAGGGCTAAAAGTCTTAACAACATACTTAACTTTGATTACAATAAAACTTCTCCAGCACGTCACATATCATAATTACAATTATATGATAAAGTACGTAAAAATAGTTCTTTTTGGTAATTTTAACTGAAAATTTCTCAAAATTGTGACGTAGGCTCCTTCTCTTATATTATATTCACATATCGATATACATTTATAATTATATATTTTAATTTATTCGTTACTAACAATGAGTATAATCACCTGTCGTTGAGCGCTCACTCGGCTCACTGTGTATTAACGTTGACTACAGTCACCCTTCAAAATTTTGTCGCGTAGCAACAATTCTCGTGATCTGCTGCTATACAGCTATCAAATGTCTTATTTAATTCTAGTAATTAATATTATTTTTTATTATAAAAATAATGGAAAGTGCGGGCTACCACCGTTATCATCTTAGATTTTATAGATAATTTTCAGATAAGATAACTTGACTTTTATCTAAGATAAAGATGAAGATTATCCATTTCTTCATCTAGATGATTATCTAGATAATTTCATCTAGATACCGGCAAACACTGTAGATAAATACCCGTTGCACACTATAGATGAAATTTTCGCAAAACTGCAAGGCGGTAAATTTTTTTCCGAATTGGGTCTCAAACATGCGTATATGCAATTTCCAGTCGACGATGAAAGCGCGAAATTGTTAACGATAATTACACATAAGGGTTTGTATAGATGCACAAAAGTACCCGAAGGAATCTCACCAGCACCGGCAGACATACAACGTAAAATGGACAAGTGTTTGAGTGGGATTGACGGTGTTATTGCGTATTTAGACAATATATACGTATCAGGAAAGACTGAGGAAGAGCATTCGGAAAATTTAATAAAAGTGTGTAAACGATTGCAAGATTGTAACTTACGGCTAAATTTAAAAAAATGTAAATTTATGCAATCGCGTATTGATGTATTGGGATTCGTAATAGACAAAGACGGACTGCACAAGTCAAAATAAAAAATCAACGCAATGGTAAACGCACCGCGACCGACAAACAAAAAGGAACTTGCATCGTTGTTAGGGCTTGTAAATTTTTATGCCAGATTTTTGAAAAATAGATCGGTAAAGCTAAAGCCACTTTACGATTTACTAAATAAAGAGAAAATGGAGTGGGATAATGAATGCGAAACTGCATTTAAATGGATAAAAAACGAACTGATAAGTCCGAATTTTTTAGCTCATTACGATCCAAATGAGGAACTATTACTCGCATGTGACGCATCAGATTACGGATTATCTGCGATTTTGTCCCACCGATATAAAGATGGATCAGAAAAACCAATCGCGTATGCGTCAAAGAAAATACCGAAGACCGAATTAAAACGTGCAATTATTGATAAAGAAGCAATGGCAATAGTCTTCGGGTTTAAACGATTTTATCAATTTGTATTCGGTAAAGAAATTACGTTACGCACGGATAACAAACCGTTAGAATTAATATTAGGACCTAGAAAAGGGATACCGCAAACGGCGGACAACAGATTGCAACGATACGCATATTATCTCTCCGGATACCGTTATAAAATCAAACATGTGAAATCCGAGAGAAATGCGAACGCCGATGCATTGTCGCGACTGCCAGTAGAGGACGATACGGATAATTCAAACATGTATAGTAACACTCCGTCACAGGTTTATTTTTTCGACGATCAATCAACTGCTTTCAATAGTAAAATGCTTGCGGCAGAAAGCAAGAAAGATAAAGTCCTTAGCGATGTGATACGTTATGTAACAGGCAACTGGCCAAATTAAAACGATCTCACAGAAGAGAAAAAAATTTTCTATAAAATTAGATTCGAATTAAGTGTAGAAAAAGAATGCCTCTTCTGGGGAGTGCGCGCATGCATTCCAGAGAAAATGCGATTTGCAATATTGAACAAACTACATGCAACGCACTTCGGAGTTGTAAAAATGAAAATGTTCGCGCGTTCATATGTGTATTGGCCGGGTATAGACTCAGCGATAAAAGAAATCGCAAATACATGTAAAACGTGTTTAATAGACAGAAAAGCACCGAATAAAACACCACTAACGACGTGGCCATTTCCAAGTAAAGTATGGGGCCGCATACACTGCGATTATGCGAAATTTGAAGGTGACATGTATTTAATTGTAATCGATGCGCACAGCAAATGGCCAAAAATAATAAATTGTAAAAAAAATACGGATGCGAAAAGGCTCATAAAAGAATTTTAAATTCTGTTTACAAGATTTAGATTCACTGCGTAACAGACGGAGGTCCGCAGCTTAGAAGTGTAGAATTTTGCAATTTCCTTAAGGCAAATAATATTGAGCATACCTTTTCACCTCCGTATCACCCAGCAACGAATGGAGCTGCGGAAAATTTTATACAAACGTTCAAGCATAAGGTAGAGAAAATTATAAAAGGGGGAGAGAACGTATAAAAAGCAGTTAGTAAATTCGTTTTCGACTATAAAAACTACCCGCACTGTACGACGGGTAGAAGTCCTGCGAATATAATGTACAACCGGAACCCGAGAACCCGGTTTGATTGTTTAAAACCGAGTGTATCTGCGTATGTTGAAAATCAACAAAGACGCCAAATCGCCTCACGACCGGGAAATCGAAAAACAAATGTAAGCATAGGAGATAATGTTTATATGGATGCGCACGGCGTAAGAGACGAAAATCGAATTGAAGGTAAAATTGTGAAGCAAACTGCTCCTTCCACTTATGTCGTTCAAGCGGATTCTGGAAAACCGCATAAGCGGCACATAGACCAATTAATTGCACCGCTGAGGCAATCCCAGAGACTTTTAATTAAAAAATGGGAGAAGTTTTGATGTATTCACCTAAAAACACAAGTGCGCGATCGCGAAGCAGAACTTGACTTTCATGTGGCTAATCGTGCTGGGGTAAACCTGCTCGGATTAAACGCCATCGACAATCTTGATTTATGGTCCATCCCGTTAAGCGAATTCCAAGATCAAGAAACCGCGACACGTGCTCAAAGCTTGGAAGCTTTGCAATCAAATACCGCCACGCAGCAGACCGCGTTCTCAACACACGTTATCTCTACCGCGAAAACGTCTGATTCTGGCGGAGGCAACCAGCCCGTCGCGACGCCTCTCAACGCCTATCAGAACGAACTTTATAAAAGTTTTCCTAACCTATTCTCCGACGAATTTGGAAAGTGTAATAAACATCAGGTCAAATTCAATCTCATCGGTAACGCACAACCCGTGCAAGCTTGTTGTAGACAAATTCCTTACGCTATGGAAAAGCCACTCGAAGAAAAACTTCAACGGCTAGAAGCGCTGTGAATAATCGAACGTGTGGATTTTTCGAATTGGGCAACACCCATCGTTATCGTTAAGAAGCACAATGGTAAAATACGCCTATGCGCAGACTACTCCACTGGGGTGAATCAGGTTCTAATCAACAACCCGCATCCACTGCCTAACGTAGATAGCGCCACAGCCAAACTCAATGGAAATCGCGTCTTCAGCGTAATCGACCTTAGTGATGCATTTTTTCAACTGGAGATTGCCGAAGATCATCAAGAAATCACAACAATCATCACTCCGAAAGGTCTTTATAAATTTAAACGGTTACCCTTCGGGATGAAGTCAGGCCCCTCTACATTCCAGAAAGCTATGGACAGTACACTAGCAGGACTGGAAGAAGCGTACGCTTATTTCGATGACGTCATAGTCATGGGCGTCGATCAGGAGGAACACGACGTACGTCTTTGTAAAACCCTCCAACGTCTTGAAGATAGAGGCTGGAAACTCAGACTCGAAAAATATAATTTTGCCTTAGAAGAAATCAAATTCCTTGGGTTAATTGTAAACGCTCAAGGCATATCAGCCGACCGAGGAGCCACTCGCGCAGTAGCAAATATGCCTAAAACTACAAACGTTCCTGAAACTCAAAGTCTACTTGGTATGGTAAATCACTACGGAAAATTCATTCCTCACCTACAGTAAATCAAGCAACCACTGGAAGATCTCACCCGGAAGAATCGACCCTGGATCTGGAACCACCAGCACGACCTGGCGATGGAGCAGATCAAGAAGGTTATGCTGAGCCCACTCCTTTTGGAGCATTACGACCCTTCGAAGACCCTCGTCGTTGCGGCTGACGCTTGCTCTACGGGAATAGGTGTCTTACTACAACGGGATTCGAGTGGACACGAACGTGCTGTGTACCACATGTCTCAGAGTCTCACAGACACACAGCGGGGCTACTCTCAACTGGAAAAAGAGGCCCTGGCTCTTGTAACCGCAGTCGAACGCTTCAACAAGTTCCTGTGGGGACGAAGGTTTATTCTTCTCACGGATCACAAACCTCTCGTCGCGCTTCTTCAGACGGAGAATACAGGAGGCCTCAAACCTATGACAGCTGCGCAACTCAAAAGATGGGCTATACGACTTCTAGGCTACGATTTCGAGATCAAACACATCCGGACTTCGGACAAGCAGATGCATTGTCGCGCCTGATAGACAAATTTCGCCACGACAACGTCGAAGAAATCCAAGTAACTAGCATCCGATCCGTGGAACTGGAGGTTCAACAAGTCAGGAACCTATCAATTGACTCCTTCGGGAAGGATCTGCGTGACAAACTCAAAACTGCAACCAAGGCAGATAAAAATCTCGTAGCAGTCATGAAAGCAATCGCTAGTGGCTGGAAAACCACTTCAGGTACAGAAATCGTGGAACACTACAAGAAACGCCGCGATAATCTCAGCACCGTAGACGAAACGCTGTTGTTGAGCGACGAGTGATCATCCCGGAAACCATGCAACCTGAAATTTTAGCTGCTCTCCATAAGGGCCATCCTGGCGTCAGAAGAATGAAGCAACTTGCCAGGGAATATGTCTATTGGCTGAGAATTTTTGATGACATTGAACGTCTTGTTCGTCAATGCAAAGCATGTGCTCTGACACAAAAGATGCCGATAAAGGTACCCCTAAATCCGTGGCCTATCTCGAAAAGACCACTGGAACGCATGCACATCGACTACGCTGGTCCCATCGACCGCCAGTACATTCTTATATTTGTGGACGCATACTCCAAATTTATCGATGTAGCCATTACGCCCACAATTTCGGCAAACCGCACCGTTGAGCTGTACCATAAAGTCTTTCCAGATACGGACCGCCGGAAGTTCTGGTCAGCGACCATGGCACCCAATTCACTTCAGGACTGTTCGCCGATCTCTGCAAGAATCTACAAATCACTCATTTGTTGTCAGCGGTCAACCATCCCCAATCAAACGGGCAGGCCGAAAGAACAGTTGACACAGTAAAGAGAGCCATAGCTAAAGACCCATCTAATTGGAAGAAAACGCTGTACGATTTCCTCCACAGTTATCGCTATACGCCCTGTGCGTCAGCACCAGGAGGAAAGTCACCTGCAGAGTTATTTTTCGGACGTCAAATTAACTCACCTTTTACGAAGCTATTTCCCAAACTGGAGGAGGAAGAAACCGTCCCAGTTAATCTCGTAAAAAAACAAAGTATTATGGAAAACCAGTTTACGAAGCACCACGGCGCCCGCCAACGACGTCTTTCAGTTGGAGATCGTGTTATAGTCCTCATTCGGAACGGAAAACGTGAACAAGGCACCGTCTTTAAAGTCTTATCTGAAGTACGTTGTGTTATACGTCTCGACAATGGCAAAGACGTCGAGAGACATATAAACCACATCTGGAAGGGTGGAACCAACACTCCTACACAATACCAGGCGGAGGACAACACTTGGATGTACACCGACTTCAACCCGGATTCGGATCCTGAACCAGCTATTGTCCCAGCCGCCGAGGAACCACCGACGTGCCCGGGGTCTCAGAACCCCGATAACAACGTCCATGAGGAAGTTGCTGTTGACGTGAACCCCAGACGATCTACCCGCGATCGGGTCCCACCAAGAAGATTGATACTAGACCCAAACCCCAAATCGTATTCTGAACGATAACTTTCCTGAGGGGGGAGATGTTGGGTATCACGCTACCGCTAGCGTACCGACCGAGCGCGCCACGAGCGAGTGCGCCACGATCGACGTGACGAGACGAACGTGACACGACGGCAGTTAGCAACAGAACCTCGCACGTTACACTACGGGCTCTTGTTGTACGCTCGGAAAATAAAGATACGTTTATAGATACTTTCTCAGTACATCTCTCGGTATAACATTGTTTGCTCCCGCACTTTACATCCTCAACAGTGGGACAAAAATGGCTATTAATGAATTTATTAACAAAATTGTCAATAACTCATCTGAATACGTTTGTTTGACATGTAAAAGATATATTACATCAGGATATGTTCCAAAAACAGCAGCAAATACAGATTTAAAATTTCCAAATGTGCCACGAGTTGTAACTAGTTTGACAGCACTTGAAGAACGAATGGTATCTCCGTATATTCCGTTCATGCAAATTAAAGCATTACAACCATATGCTATTAACCCTCAATTATCATTAAAGGGAAGTATAGTTAATGTTCCAGTTGAAATTAATGAGATGGTAAATGTTTTACCTAGAACTTTTGATGAAATGTCAACTATTCAAATAAAGCTGAAAAGGCACGTGGAGCACAAGTCTGATTACATGTACGAAACTATTAAACCAGCTAAAATTTGTGAGGCTTTGGAATACTTACAACAAACGCCTTTGTATCGAAAAAATAATGTAAACATTGATGAGAATTTTTTCAAAAAATATAACAGAAACTTAACTGCAGAATTGGAATTTATTGTCGATAAAGATGATAAAAACAAAAGATGCACTAATATAAAAAAGCATAATGTAGAAAATCCAGAAACTAAATCGGATTCAGAAGAGCCCGAATATTTCGAACAAAATGATGAAATTCTTATTGTTGATAGGAACAAAGAAATATCGACAAATATTCAAATTATAGCTCCGGGACAAGGCAAATATCCAATACCTTGACACTTAACTGAAAATATTGATGAATTGTGTTTTCCAAGAATATTTGGAGGAGAAATTCTAGACAAATTTATGGCAAAACAAAAATTGGAAAAGTCAGTAATGTCCAACATAAATATTTGTTTAAGGAGAGTGAAGAGAAACAATAACTTAACTGCTGGAAAAATTAAAGACTCTAACTTTTTAAATGATTCAATCCGTTATAATGATGGATACAAATTTTTGAAACAAGTACGTTCGTCACCCTCGTATTGGGGAAACAAAAAAAAAATTTACTTAGTATGATTAGACAATGTGGTATTCCCTCATTGTTCTTTACGGGTTCCGCATGTGAACATAAAAAAGAAAATGAAGATGCGAATAAAAAGTTAATAGAGTGGATAGATAAAATCATTACATGTGCTTATGATGATAAAAATCCACTGATACGTTTGCAAATACATCGGCACAAATCAACATGTTACAAAAGTCGAAAAAATAAATTTTTATGTCGATTCAATATTCCAATGTTTGTAATAAAAGAAACTATGATTCTCAAACCACTAGGAGAAAATGAGAAAACAAAAAATGATAAAACCAATAGAAAAAAAATTAGAAATTTAATGCAACTATTTTTCGAAAAAAATATACTCGTATCTTTCGAAGACATGGAACAATTAGAAATGACGGAAAAAAATTATATTCAAACAATTAGAAGTACGTTATCAAGAACTAAGATATTCTTGAAAAGACAAAGCAACGAAGTTGCAATTAATGCGTACAATAAAACCATATTGACTCTTCTTGAATCAAACATGGATATACAATTTGTTTTAGATCCATACAGTTGTGCTTCATATATGATTAATTACGTCACAAAAGTTGACGCAGGACTATCACGATTACTAAAAGAAGCAGCAAAAGATTCAGAAAATGGCAATTTGAATATTAGACAGAAGTTTAGAAAAATCGCAAACGTTTTTATAAACGGTAATACTATGTCTGCACAAGAAGGTGTTTACCATGTCCTTGGCCTACCTCTTTCATTGTGCAGTAGAGCTGTTGTTTATATTAACACTGCACCGCGAAAAGAACGTGTTTATATGTTAAAAAATGACAAACATTAAAAAAAAAAGAGTGATGAATCAACAGATATATACCACAAAAATATGATTGATAAATACGAGATTCGGAATTATCAAAAATTGTCTGATGTTTGTCTTGCCGAATTTGCAGCAAACTATGAAGAGAAAAGGACTACGAGGGTCGTTTGAAAAGTCCGTGCAAAATTAGAGAGATGGCACTACTAGTGCGTATCGAGGTTATGTTCAGTTAGTAGCATCTCTTGGAAGAACACACACCAAGTTTCAGCCAGATCGGTCTATTTCTTTGTGTTTGGCATTCGTTTGAATCGAGGGAGGCGAGTGATTTTCAAAAAATGGACGAAAAAGAATTTCGTGTGTTGATTAAACATTACTTTATGAAAGGCTAAACGCCTCAGGAGACTAAAGAGAAGCTTGATAAACATTATGGTGACTCTGCACCTTCGATTAGAACAGTTTATAAGTGGTTTCAAAATTTTCGGAGTGGCCATATGGGCACAAGTGACGCTGAACGTTCTGGACGCCCTGTTGAGGTCACTACTCCAGAAATCATTGATAAAATCTATGATATGGTGATGGATGACAGAAGATTGAAGGTGCGTGGGATTGCTAGTGCTGTGGGCATCTCGAATGAACGGGTACATAATATTTTGCACCAACATTTGGGCATGAAAAAGCTATCCGCAAGATGGGTGCCGCGATTGCTCACGATTGACCAAAAACGAAATCGTGTGAAGTGTTGCAAAGACGGTTTGCAGCTGTCTATTCTCCAGACTTGGCTCCCTCGGACTATTATTTGTTCCCCAATATGAAAAAATGGCTGGCGGGAAAAAGATTTTATTCAAACGAGGAGGTGATTGCAGAAACGAATGGCTATTTTACAGACTTGGACAAATTCTATTATTTGGAAGGGATCAACAAACTAGAGCAGCGTTGGATGAAGTGCATAAGCCTAAAAGGAGACTATGTTGAAAAATAAAAAAGGTTTATCCCAAAAAATTAAGTAGTTTTCATTTTTGCACGGACTTTTCAAACGACCCTTTTACATACCAAAGTGATAATGAGAATGAATATAATAAAAACATTGAAATTAGAGAACGAAAAAAACAGAAAATTATTAAATTTCGTCGTTATAAATTGCAAGAAGACCGATATAATTACTTCAGAGAACAGGTTTTGTTGTTTCTACATTGGAAAAACGAAACAGATGATGTAGAAACACAAAATTGTGAAACACTTTATAAGAAAAATATTCATTTAATTGAAAAAAACAGATAAAAATTAGCAGTAATAGGTAATGCAGAACTTGATAATGCGTTGGCTCACGCACAGCAAGATCAACAAGACGTAGAAGATGAGGAGGTAGAATCTTTCATGAATACAAAAATTCCGAAAGAGCAAGAGATAGATATATTCGGTCAAACAGGTGTAACAAATTGTTTGAAGGACACTAAACAAAAAATAAGTAGTCCACCTAAATCGACCAAAGAAGAAATAATGAGTATTCTTCAAAAATTAAACGACAAACAGAGAGAAATCACAATACACGTTTTACATTGTTTCAAAACTGGTAATTTACCAATTAAACTGTTCATCAGCGGATCAGCAGGGGTTGGAAAAAGCACAGTCATTAACGCGATTTATCAGTTATTATTGGATTATTTCAACGAGACACCTGGAGAAAAAAACAATTCGGTCAAAATATTATTATGTGCTCCTTCAGGAAAAGCAGCATTTCTAATAGGTGGTGTAACGTTACACACTGCTTTTGCTTTATCGATAACACAGTACGGAGGGCAAATGCCAGAATTGTCAGCAGATGTGGCAAATACTATTCGAGAGAATTTAATAGAATTAAAATTATTAATTATAGACGAAATATCTATGGTAGGTAGTACAATGTTCAGTCGAGTGGATACAAAATTAAGACAAATAATGGGTCGTGATAAAAGCTTGGGTGGAGTTTCTGTCCTGGTGGTCGGTGATCTTTATCAATTACCACCGGTTATGGATACTTCAATATATCTTTTCGAAATCTTGCATGTTAAGCGTATTTTCAGAAAATGTTCTATGGAATGAATTTGAATTCTTTCAGTTAACAGAAATAATGAGACAAAAAGAAGATAAAACGTTCATTGAAGCTCTTAACAACCTTGCAAAAGGAACAATGTGTAAAAATGATATTGCTCTAATTAAATCAAGAGAAACGACAGAAGAATACGTTCCAAAAGATCCAATTAGATTATATGCAGATAATCACTCAGTTGATAGTTTTAATCAATTAAAAATTGATTTAAAAGATGGTATAGCTTATGAATCTATAGCCAAAGACATAATTTTAGGAAAAGTTAGTAGTAAATTACGAAATAAATTACTAACGTCATTAAAAAAAAGAAAAAGAACTGAATGTGGTGGCTTGGCTTTCAAAGTTATATTAAAAATAGGTATCAAATACATGATAATTACTAATATAGATGTAGAAGAAAGGCCTAGTTAACGGAGCTTGTGGTATATTGAAAAATATAACGTTTAAACCAGGTACAGATGAACCAATCACTCAGTTGATAGTTTTAATCAATTAAAAATTGATTTAAAAGATGGTATAGCTTATGAATCTATAGCCAAAGACACAATTTTAGGAAAAGTTAGTAGTAAATTACAAAATAAATTACTAACGTCATTAAAAAAAAGAAAAAGTACAGAATGTGGTGGGTTGGCTTTCAAAATTATATTAAAAATAGGTATCAAATACATGATAATTACTAATATAGATGTAGAAGAAGGCCTAGTTAACGGAGCTTGTGGTATATTGAAAAATATAACGTTCAAACCAGGTACAGATGAACCAATTAAAATTTGGCTCGATTTTAATAATAATAAAATTGGGGTGGAACAACGAAGACCATATATAAAGTATATAACTAAAAATTGTATGGAAATGTGTTTAGTTCCTGTTTAGGATTGAATAAAATTCGATAAAGTCGGATAATGGGCGCTGTAGCGACAGCAAACGGCCCTGGCGCGAGCACAAACAACCCTCGGGCTCGACCCGAGGTCGCCCGGAATCACCCGGTTGTCGCGCGTCGCGCCTATTATTCCGACCTCGCGGTTGCAAACCGCGCACGCGTTTCCTAATTTATGTATACCGCACAACGCGTTACATCGTGGATCGATGGTGATTCGTCCTTCGCGAGCTCAACGACCCCCGTCGAGGGTCTTCTATCGGGACGAAGGACGATCGTGATCGATCCGCGCTCTCTTCTGTTTGGTCTCTCTAAGAGAAAAGTTGAGCCGGCCGTTTGCGGCAATTATAATATCGGGAGTGTTCTCGAAAGTAATTGCGCGGCGTTCGTTAAGTTTCATCGCGAGCCGCACCCGCTCAATTGGTCGCCGCGTGAAACATCTCATATCGTTTTTTCCGTTCACGAGAAGGAGAAGAGTGAGCCGGTATTCGTCGCGTTAGCACCCGGTCGATTGGTCATCGCGCGAATTCCGGGAAATTGGTTACGCATCGAGCACCCGTGCAAAGGGTCGCATCGTGCGCACACGTTTCGTCGCGATCTGCACCCGCTCGATTGGTCGTAGCGCGAAACGTCTCATTTCACGAGTTTTCCGTTCGCCAGAGATTCGAAGTGGCGAATCATCGTGACGGATCACGCAGTAACACCGTGCGTGGTAGCGTGATCTTCCGAAAAAGAACCGTGTCGACGTCGATACCGTCACACGATTTAGCCCGGGTTTTCGCGAGTGCATTCTCCGATCGTTGCGATAAACCTGCGAAAGCTCCGAGGAGCATTTATCTGTTCAAGCGAAGCGGGCGGTTGATCCCGATATCGAGCCCGCTTGCGGCCATCTTGTCGTGCCGCGCCGTTCTCATCGTTATCGCGGAATTACCGCGTCTCGTACATTTAAGTTGCGTTTCATGTAAAACTCGTGCCCGCTACCGCGTTTCGAGTGACTATAAGGGCGCCTGAGCATCTCGCGAGTCAACGCGTTCGCGGTCGCTCATCTGCGTCGCGAGCAAGATATCCGTCGGTCGCGTTGAAGATCTCCAATCGCGAGGGCGGTAACCAATCGCTCTTCAAGATCTCCATGTCGCGAGCCATCGCAGAAAATGCAAGTGACGCAAGATTTCCGTCCCGACATCTCCGCAGATGCTCAGCCCGCTCGGTCGCGCGAGTGCGAGAAAAGTCTTGTAACCTTTCTTGTGAATAAATTGTGCTTGGGAATAAAAAAAGAACAAATTGCGCGTGTCATCTCTCTCCACTCCCCGCGAATCCTCTCGGACCTTGCCTCGCGCCCTTGTCAAGGTGGTCCCGGCATTCAATTTCGTGTCCCGAGGTTACCTCGGCCGAGCACAAAACACAGATATTTTGTCTATTTCAAAATTACCACTTCCCTAGTTTTAACATGGATGGCACGGGCGGCCAATTTTTGACCGTAAATAACTCTCAAACGGATTAACGTATGGACCTATGGTTTGCGCTAAGTTTTCTTTTTTAATGCCCTTTCAAACGATATACTACAATATGGGTGGTTCCATTTGAAATTTTTGAGTTGCAGTTTCCCTGGGGCGCTAAAAAATTGTAAGTAAACCCCCCATATTGTAGTGTATCGTCAAAAAAAGCATAAAAAAAGAACATTTTTGGTGCAACCCAGAAGTTGATACGTTGATCCATTCGGCAGTTATTAAGGTCAAAGTTTGAGAACGCCAATATTTGACCCTAAATAACTTTTGAATGGGTCAACGTATCGACCTCTACCTTGCGCCAAAATCTTTCTTATTTTATGCCCTTTCAAACGATATAATACAATATAAGGGGTTTCATGTAAGAAATTAAAGGTGTCGTTCACGTGAGCTTTAAACGACCATCCAAGATTAAACAAATGACACCGTCTTATGTACTCCTTAAAACCATGCAACTTTTGTCTGAAACATTTTTCTCTAAAATGTTACGTTTACGAATAAATCGGGTGATACGGGTGGTCTGAGACACCCTGTATATGAAAACAATTAATAATAGTAGTTAAGATAATAATGAGGGAAATTATTTAGATGGATTTCTGGAGTATTTAAATAAAGACAAGAAGACAATGAAACAAGATGTATGTATTGCGGAAAATAATAATAATGTATTAAATATAAGTACACTTCCCCCTTTCCGTCCTTACGTAATACAACTGTCTAATCTTGAATTAAATTTGTCGTATAATATTGCTGGATATCTTATTAACTCAATTAACCGACTGTGTAAAATTTGTAACAAGTGTTTGCTATCTGTAGAGTCTAAGAGAATATTATCTTATCATTTTACAAGATTAGTACGATTGAAATTAGCTTACACTGAGAATTCTTTATATTTTGTTAACAGACCTACATTCAGATTTTTTATGCAATTAGAACAGATGTTCAGATTTTATTTAAAATATTTTGTGGATATAGGAAATTCCAATATAAAAACATTTTTTATATCTAAATTTATTGAGGTCTCTGCTGGTCATATTTTAAAATGTCATCAGTTATATTCCAAAATTATCAAAAGATTTGTTATTTTACGATTACATATTTATCACAGGAAAAGTACTATGCTTAGTAAAAAACGTAGGTATGACAGTAAAACCATGGCTATGCATAATATCTTTTCCTAAAATGTGCCTCAATATGTCTTGCTTTTGTAATAATTTATGAAACTACATCAAAAACATTTTGTTTATTATTACCTATATGTATATTTTATATTCTTGTATTTTATATACTTTATTATATATTTCATAATACTTTTTTAAATACATAACAGTGTTTTAAAACACAAAGTGTCTTAATGCAATAAATTATAGTATTTTTGTTTTTTTTTTCTTTTTCCTTTTATTTCCTTACTCAAACTGTTTATTCTTCACATGTTTTTTGTATACAGACAAAATTCTTATGCATTTATTGCTTTTTACTACGTATACTTTTAATTTTTATTTTTAGATTTACTGTTACTGCAATTTCCATAATTTAAACATCGGCGGGAGTTGCCACAAATCCTGGACCAATCAAAAGTTGCTCTCTCGTGTCGCGACTCTGATTAGAGGGACTCTAGTAAGTAAGATTCAACATCGATGCGATATATACCGATCGATTGCGACGAAAGATATTCCGCGGGTTTGCGGAATTACTGTTCATTTATTACTGTATTTCATTTGTCATCTATGAAGTATATGTTTTACACTTTTATTATAATTTAATGTGATTTTTGGTATTTCCGAGTCTTGAGTAAAAGTTCTTCATAACGAGCGTCAATTTCTCGTATCTTATTCTACGTTGTTTTATGGTTTTGATATCTATTGTTTGATATCTTTTGTTCTTCATATACTGAAATATTTTTAACCGACTTCAAAAACAAGGTTCTTAATTCGGCATGTATGTATGTATGTTGGCGATTTTCTCTGAAACTACTGAACGGATTTGAATGCGGTTTTCACTATCTTATAGAACAATCCTTCAGGAAGGTTTTTTAGTACATAAAAAAATTAAAAAAAAAACAATTAATTTTATTAGGTTTAAATTTACTAATTGCAAATTTTTATAGTATTTAGTTACCGCAATATCAGTTTTGCAAATTGTTTTGTTAACTAACAATTACAGAAATATTCGATCAGCGTTAATTTAATCTTGTTAAATTTAGAATTGCTAATTGTACATTTTGACAATTTTTGGTTTACCCGTAATGTCAGTTGTGCAAATTGTTTTGTTAACTAACAATTGCAGAAATATTCGATCAGCGTTAATTTAGTCTTGTTAGATTTAGAATTACTAATTGTATGTCTACGATTTTTAACCGACTTCAAAAAGGAAGTTCTCAATTCGGCGAGTATGTATGTATGTACGTTCACGACTTTCTCTGAAACTATTGGACGGATTTGGATGCGGTTAATACTGTCCTACACAGGATTCCTCCAAGACTGCAGGAAGGTTTTAGTACATAAAATATCGCGCTAGAACATCAGGGTACGGAGCAGTAAAAAAATATGCGATAATAATTATAAGCAAGTAATGAATTACCTACATATATAATATTACATAAATGTGCAGATGGGGTCAATAATGCCTTCCCGTGCCTTTCCGGCTGCTATCTGAAAATCTATAGTTTACGTCACGTATACTATAGATTTTCAGTACTAGCCTATCTTCAAGTGAGAAGGCATTAATGACCCCGTCTGTACATACAACGCTACTGCATCAAGTTTTACCAAAAGCTTGGTGACACCCAAAATGAAACAATTTGTAAGATTTAGCAGGCTTTCGGCAACGACGCTATGTCAACGCTTGTTCAACGCGTTCCGTCATTGCGCACAAAGTAAAAATGCGACGAGCACATATTACACAAGCATGCACACACACACTGATAAAAATCAGTGCAAATTTACAAAGAAAATTAATTTATTTTTTGGTAAATTTACTGAACTTTCAGTTTTTTACTTAAAATTTGCATCTTTTTCACTTATTTTAATTAAAAGTACAGGAATAATAAAAAAAATTAATTAGATCTGGTATTTTTACAGATTATTTGTAAATTTGCTTCCGGTATTGTTAAATTCATCCGTAACATTACATACATGTGCTTAAATTTCATTTTTATACAGTAAATTTACACTCTGGCGTGGGATTTCACTGCGAGTAGGAGAGCAGAGCGTGATATTACGTTATTCAGTAAAGTGCGCATTAAGAATTGTATCATCCTAATATATAACGTGCAAGCAGTACTTCAGTTCACTATACAAGCGTGTTTTCGTATTACACTCAACTATATGTATATATTATATGTATATAAGACACAAGTGGTTCACAAGACGCCAAAATACAGTATTTTCTGATTTTCTAATAATAAGGTAAGTATGTTTCGATGTAAAACTTGTACAATTAACCTCAAAGATATTGTTGTAATCCGAACTCGTGTCGATTACCACAGTATAATGAAAATAAGAAGTCGATTACCATAGTATTATGAAAAGAGGAATTCGCGAGTTAAACAGGAAACCGCGAGTCAGCATAACAGCTGACTGCGCGGCCAGACCCTTTACCGAGAACCGACGCGACCTAGAGAGGTTCGCGGAACGCTGACCGCGCTAGGACCCTGAACCGATCCCGCTTGATGACAATACGGGATAAATAGAGAGGAAGGCAGGGATCGGCAGGGCAGTTCAAAGTCAGAGTCCGAGTCAGTGACAATTGTAACGCGTAATAATAAGAAAGATTATTGTATATTAAAAGAGAACTTGAATTTATTAAAGTGTTCGAAAGTAAAAGTCATATCGAGTCTGTGAATTCCTTCCCGACTCCTCCACAGAACGACGATCCCCATACTCGTGCACGGAGCGGCACAACATTTCTGGTGGCAGCGGTGGGATCTACGGCACCGGAGTCCAGGAAGTCCAGACATCTGTAAAGTGACAAAATCGTCAGACAGTGTAGACATCCCAAGAGGAAGCACAGCAGAACGATAAGCAGAGAGAGAAACACCGGTAGCGGCCGACGAGGGACATTAACGGAAAATTGAAACCCGAGAAGGCGCCGACCTACCGCACGTGACTCACCGACAGGCCAGCAGCGCAACGAAAGCAGCATGCGGCTAACGACACTAATGTAAGTCGAAAATAAGCAATATTGTAAAGCGTAACGGAAACACATTTGTAAATCGGTAAATGTCGAAGGGCAAAAACGATCGCCCAGTCGAGCGAAACGAATCGTGGCTCCACAGCGAAGAGTCACGACGCGCGCGTAGTAACAGACCCGTCCGTACCGAAACAGTAGGCGAACACGATAGTAGGTAGACTATGAGAGTTCTAAATTTTCTGTGGGCGAGGGGTAAGCGGGGCAGAGGGGTTCCACGTAGTACCTAGAGGGACTCACAGATGGCGTTCGCGACCAAGATCACGGTCGATAATATCGATCAAGGTCACGCGATCTCTTTTACCATCTAAACTAGTCACGTGGTTTTTTTTTTACCATCCGAATTAGTCCGATGGTACATGCGATTGCTAACTGTACGTAGATAACATACCAAATAAGAATTAATAAGTTGTTTATCTATTATTCATATCGACCGCGATGTTAGTCGCAAGCGTGCCCTATGAGGTGTTCTCTATGCCCGGTGGTGGTGGGGGATGTGGGGCCCGTGGGGCAAGATACCGGAGGGGGATCGTGCAATTGCGTTGATAGGTCCGCGTTGGAGAGGTAGGGGGAGGGGGAATTTAGGCGCGCTTGTCGGGACATAGTGTAATATTTAAAATAACCTAAGGGTGATCAGCTATAATTTATGACATCGACAATAAATTATCGTGACGTCGATTTGTCTTTTTTTCTTTTCTTCTTTTTGTGGAGATCCCTTTGTCGAGGGCTTCGTGTTCGAACATGTTTCACGACGCCATTTTGGAGTTGTAACGTCACATACTACGTTTCTTTCTCTCGATCGACTCATTTCCCTTCGCGTTCTCGAACCATCTTTCCTCCTCCTCGGTATTTTAATATTTTAATATTTTAAATAATTTAATCATTTTATTAGTTCCTTAAATTTATAGTTTAAGAAAGAGACATTATCGCAACGTATAATTTAAACAAGGAATAGAGGAGAAGAAGGTGGAAGGAGAAAATAATTTAAAATTGTTTACCGTGTTATTGTGCATTTATTTGTGTTGTACATTTATTCATATGAAATCTTCTTTACAAGATATGTGTGTTGCGAGGTTTATTAAAACTGAAAAAGAAAAAATACAATTAAGTATGTAAAAATGTATGCACAATTATATATGTATATATGTATACGCAAAATTTTGGTACTCACTCATTGTGCCGGTTCTTCCACGATTCATTTCAAGGGTCCATCGGATGTTTGTTCCCAATCGATTGAACATTCATCAAAGTAGGGAGTATAGGGGGTTTCTAAATGAAGTCGCGTCGAGGGGGGAGAGGGGCGAGGGTTTCGGCGGCGCGGGGTACTCCATGCTCGGTGGGCGCGGGGTCCGCGGGGCAAGGGAGGGGGAGCGTGCACTTAAGGCGCGGGGGGTCCGCGGGGTAAGGGGAGGGTGGCGGCCTACAGCGTGGGTCCGGGGAAAAAGAGGGAGAAAAGGGAGTATCGAGACTTAGGCGCGCGCTCGTCGGGATATGTTTATAAACACAGCGTCTTGCCCTGCATAAACGAGCGTTGATTAATTTATGGTCAATTATCGTGCCGCCAATGTCCTCTTCACTTTTCTAGGAAGAGATGTTTATCATAGACTTTTATCATAGATTATAAATTATTTCTTTCAAGAGTGCACGTGCGGTCTGCACGTGCAGTCTGTACGGCGGGAATTTTTGAGTGCCCCTCTCCTCTTCAACTCAAAGGTTTTGGTGCGACAGATACCCACCGCATGATTTTTTCTAGGAAGAGCCCTTTGTCGAGCCGTGTCTTAAACAAATAGCGCAAGCGCCGATGACAGGCTACTATAATTTACGATCAATTATCGCGGCGCCGATGTCCTTTTCATTTTTCTAACCAAAATAAAGTCATGAAATGTGCTGACGCGCTCACTGAAACCTCAGATCTCCCCCTTCCTCCGCATGACATCACATTATGACCATCTCGCTCCCACTCGCGTCTTCTTTCTCCCGCACGCGTCGAGTACGTCTCCCTTTGGTTCAACAAAGGGTATACGGCCCGACCGTAACAGTAGCCATCTCTCTTTCCCTCTCACTCCCTTTTGAAGAAGAAAAGAAAGAGAACGCATAGCTCCTGAGCCGCAGGAAATCGGAGCACAAATATTAAATATATAAATAAATATTAATAACAGAAAATAACAATAATAATAAAGAGAAATAATAATAAAAATAATAAAAAATAGAGAAACATTAATAAATAAAAGAACCTGTAGCAAGACTCGAACCAGCGATCTCGCGATTATAAAACAAACGCGCTGCCCACTGCGCCACGCTTTCAGTCAAATACTCATACTTACAATTTCAACTAAATCGGGGAGAGGAACGTCTGGCCCTCCTTATGTACTATTTTGTTATTATTTTAATAATTTTATTAAATTTTTTAAATTTATAATAAATGGTATATAATCATAATTTAAATAGGAATAGAGGAGAAAGAAACGTAGTATGTGACGTTACAACTCCAAAATGGCGTCGTGAAACATGTTCGAACACGAAGCCCTCGACAAAGGGATCTCCACAAAAAGAAGAAAAGAAAAAAAGAAATCGACGTCACGATAATTTATTGTCGATGTCATAAATTATAGCTGATCACCCTTAGGTTATTTTAAATATTACACTATGTCCCGACAAGCGCGCCTAAATTCCCCCTCCCCCTACCTCTCCAACGCGGACCTATCAACGCAATTGCACGATCCCCCTCCGGTATCTTGCCCCACGGGCCCCACACCCCCCACCACCACCGGGCATAGAGAACACCTCATAGGGCACGCTTGCGACTAACATCGCGGTCGATATGTATAATAGATAAACAACTTATTAATTCTTGTTCGGTATGTTATCTACGTACAGTTAGCAATCGCATGTACCATCGGACTAATTCGGATGGTAAAAAAAAACCACGTGACTAGTTTAGATGGTGAAAGAGATCACGTGACTTCGATCGATATTATCGACCGTGATCTTGGTCGCGAACGCCATCTATGAGTCCCTCTAGGTACTACGTGGAACCCCCCTGCCCCGCTTACCCCTCGCCCACAGAAAATTTAGAACTCTCATAGTCTACCTACTCACGATACGCGAGATAGCGTGCGCCGAAATCTATACGCGTGTTTTTCGAGCGATAGCGAGTCCGAACCCGAATTTTACGTAGAACGCGAATTTGACTTTGACGATCTAGACACGACTGTCGTGCAACGGGGCATCACTGCCCCGAGGATAATTTATTAGATCTTACATACGAGTTTTATTTGTCCGAAAACTCGACCCGCACGAACAGTAGAATCTCGCACCGACGAGAATACTCGTTAACCTCCTACGATAGTAGCGAGTTTAATCCCGAAGAGTACTACTCCGCGTCAAAAGACGTAAATCAAATAGAAATGGCGGTAACAAAAGCCGAAAATCAACGCGAAAGCAACGAGGGAGAATTGTCACAAAAAAAAACAACGTCACATAAAAACGAAACGGATACTGTATTAAATGAAATATTACGCGGAATTCAGACACTACAGGCTCGTGTAAACCATTTAGAAACGGCAAATCTCGATCGCCGCGAACAACGCGAGCAAACCAATATTCCGTCCGATGTCACGTACGGACGAACGTCGTACGATATCCGAAACCAAGCGGAACGCGCAGTCGGATATCTACGTTTAAAAGAGGCCCGGGATATGATACCCGAGTTCAACGGAGCCTCTAATAAATTACAGGAATTTTTGAGCGCCGCGACATACGCGATGAAAAAATATACATCCGATCGAGGAAGGAACATTACTGGAAGCCGTGCTATGTACAAAGTTAAAAGGTCGAGCCATGTTAGATTTTCAAACACGGGAAATTAGAGATTTTGCACAATTTAAAAAAAAGTTAGAAGTCAGTTACTTAAGTCGAAAAAGTACGACACATCTACTGTTAAATTTCAACACATTAAAGCAGAAGCCCGGAGAAAGCGCAAGAGCGTTCGGTCTAAGAACCGATAACCTGGCAATGGAGCTATTTGATTCAATGATCGAGGGTAAAACTCATACGGTCGAAAGCAAGCGTACAATATTAGAAACCATACAACAGCAAGCGCTACAAAATTTTCAACTGGGATTACGTGACGAGATAAAACTAATTGTTCGAGCACAGCATTTCGCTACTTTGCAGGAAGCAATAGCAGGTGCGAGCGCGGAAGAGAAAGTAAACGGATTGAGCGGAAATCCGCCGCGTTATCGAAATAATTTTTATTCCCCGCAAAGCGCAAAAATAAATCGGGAATCGAGTGTTACAAATGCGGCAAGTACGGACACCACGGACGCGAGTGCCGTACTGGCCGTTACACTAACCGCTTCCCATTACCGAAACCCGAGAAAACATCCCGCGTTAATACCGTAGAGAAATATTGCAATTATTGTAAAAAAAACCGGTCACTTTCGCGAGGATTGTTGGCTGCTCAATGGTAAGCCGAAAAGGGAACGAATTAATCCCGACAGACCGGGTGGAGCGCGAGGGAAAAATAATCAGTACGTCGCGAACACATTTAAAAAGAAAACTCGTAGTAAATCCCCGCCGAGTAGCGATGAGGAAGATAAAGACGAGACAAAGCCGCGTCGACTGGCAATCGAATCCCAGATTTCTCATATGGCAGACAAGCCGCGAGAACATGCAGGACTAGATTTAGTCACTGTGCCAATGAAAGAGGCAAAGAGAGAAGAAGCGAGCTTATTGTTCGATACAGGAGCGCAAATGTCCATAATAAAAGCAAAACATTTGAAAAAAGATACATTGATAGAAGATGGTAAAATAACAATTACAGGCGTAACAGGCCATGAAGCGCAAACGCTTGGTAAAATTAACGCCACAATTGACTTAAAAGACCGACAAATCAAGCATACAATGCATGTGGTCAAAGATGATTTTCCGATCGACTAAGACGGAATATTAGGAGTCGATTTTATTAAGAAACATCAAGCTTCTTACAGTTACAAAACAAATCAAATTAATAAGGTCAAAATATCCTGAGATTATATCCGTACAGATGGCTGACTCTAAAACCGCGTAGCAAAACTATCATACAAGTCGCTACGGATAAAAACGGCATGGGCGTAATACAAGCAGAGGAAACTGCACCCGGAGTCTTTATAGGCAACTGCCTAGTACAACCAAAAAATTTCTTATGCCCAGTAAGCATATTAAATACTACCGAAAGGACGGTAGAATTGCTAATGCCTCAGATGAATATAGAGGAACTCAGCCAGGATGGACCAACAAAAATAAATACGGTTCAAATAGAAAATAAAGAACGAATCGATACCGCATAGCGAGAGAGTAAAGAAATTACTACGCACAAAACACCTAAATGAAGAGGAAAAGAAATCAATTGTAGAAATCTGCAGAGATTTTAGCGACGTGCTGCACTTAGACGGAGAACCGCTGACGTGCACCGATATCGTCGCGCATCAGATTACAACAAAGGCGGATAGCGCACCGGTCAACGTTCGACCGTACCGCTTGCCAGAGAAGCACGAAGACGAAGTTAATCGGCAAGTAGGTGAAATGTTAAAGAACGAAATTATCCGGCCCCGCACGAGCCAATGGAATGCGCCGTTGCTGGTAGTGCCGAAAAAAACAGACGCATCCAGAAAGAAAAAATTAAGAATTGTTATAGACTTTCGCAAGTTAAATGATTTAACAATTGGAGATTCTTTCCCAATACCAAACATAACAGATATTCTAGATCAATTGGGAAACGCAAAATACTTTACAACATTAGATCTCACCTCGGAATACCACCAAATACCGATGGACGAGAACGATAAAGAGAAAACTGCATTTTCTACACCATATGGGCATTATGAGTACAATAGAATGCCTTTCGGGTTGAAAAATGCCCCGTCGACGTTCCAACGAACGATAACCGCGGTATTAGCCGGTTTACTAGGTTTGAAATGCCTCGTGTATTTAGATGACATAATAGTGTATGGAGCAAGCCTACAAGAGCACAATAGAAGGCTCATAGAAGTTTTGAAACGACTGCGGAAATATAATCTCAAATTACAGCCCGACAAGTGTGAATTCCTTCGCAAAGAGGTCACATATCTCGGACATGTGATAACTGTAAAATACAAGATATCCAGTCGTTTATAGGTTTAGCTGGATATTATCGTAGATTTATAAAAGACTTTCCAGCGATTGCTAACCCACTAACTAAACTAACGAAAAAAGACGTAAAATTTATATGGACACAAGAGCAGCAAAACGCTTTTGAGATATTGAAAAAAAGCTCATTACAGCACCGGTATTAAAATACCCGGATTTTGAGCAAGAGTTTGTAGTGACGACCGATGCGTCAAATTACGCAATCGGAGCGATACTATCACAGGGGAAGATCGGTGAAGATCAACCCGTGGCGTATGCTAGCCGAGTATTAAACAAAGCGGAAATGAATTATAGCACGACGGAGAAAGAGTTACTAAACATAGTATGGGCGGTGAAACATTTCCGACCATACCTATATGGAACAAAATTCACAATAGTAACGGATCACAAGTCTTTAGTATGGTTATTCAATGTCAATGACCCAGGATCACGATTGATTCGATGGAGGCTAAAATTAGAAGAATACGACTACACAATCGTGCATAAAGCCGGTCAAGCGAACAGAAACGCTGACGCGTTAAGTCGGTACGTACCCGCCGACATCAATGGGATAGAAAAGGACGAAAGAGATAACACGAACGTCGAAAGACGATATACTGAAAAAGAGAAACGACGAATACTTTATGAATATCATGATCCACCAATAGGAGGGCATCAAGAAGTAGAACGCACGATAAACAGAATCCGATTAACGCATAATTGGAGAGGATTAACGAAAGATGTCGAAAATTATGTATCCAAGTGCGAATTATGCCAGAAAAACAAATTATCGCGAAAAATTAAAGCACCCTTAATAATTACTGACACAGCGGACAGACCATTTGAGAAATGTGCTTTAGATATAGTGTAGGATCGTGTTAACAATGACCGAAAACGGAAATAAATATATCCTCACATTTCAGGATAACCTAACAAAATTTAGCAAAGCAATGCCGATACCTAATCAAGAAGCGAATACTATTGCTAAAGAGTTTGTAACTAAAATAATTTTTGAGTACGGCATCCCAAAAAAAATTTTAACCGATCAAGAGACGAATTTTTTAAGCGAAATTTTTAAGAGCACGTGTAAACTATTGAAAAATGAAAAAATTCAAACTACGGCGTACCATCCCGAAAGTAATGGAGCGCTAGAACGTTCTCATAGAACGTTAGCGGAGTATTTGCGACATTACATTAATGCAGAACAGACCGATTGGGATGAGTGGACACCCTATGCGATGTTCGCGTATAACACGACTCCGCATACGGCTACAGGCTTCACCCCGTTCGAGCTTATTTACGGGCACCAAGCGACACTACCTACGGCACTGTCGCAACCGCCGAAGCCGACTGACACGTATGACAATTACGTGCAAGAGCTGAAAGAAAAATTACGTGCAACGCAACGAGTCGCAAAAGAACATTTGCGAACTGAAAAAAAAAAAGCAAAAGAAACCTACGATAGGAAAACCAAAGAAACCACTTTTAAGGTGGGAGAAAAAGTACTATTGCACGGCGACACCGTACGTCGAGGAAGATCAAAAAAATTGGAACCAAAATGGATAGGTCCATACACGATCATTGAAAAGAATTCTGAGGTCAATTACACCCTCAAAATGGGACGAAAAAGCATAAAAGTGCATGTAAATAGGATAAAAGCCTTTATAGAACACTAAGCCGAAAGAAGCAGCAAAAGAATTAATTTTTAACATAAGGCGTAGATAAATAAATAAATAAATAAAACATGCAAGTAAGAGTAAGTTAAAATTAAATAATAGGTACTTACCAGAGTAGGCTTACGACCCTCTGGCCGGTGGTTACCTCCAGGGTCACTCGTAGGATCCTCAAAGGGTACACCTGAGGCTCCTCGTGACGGGGAGGGGGTGCTTGCCCGCCGGTCTCCTCATGCCGCGGAAGGGGTGATCACGGTCGACTATACCACTTACAAACGCACCGCTACGCGAAGCACGTAACCAGTACGTGCAAATACATGAATCGCACGTCGCCAGTGTAAAATGTAGATTGCAATGGTGAATTACCCAACTACAAGAATTTATGCAGCAAACCGACGAATTATGTAAAATCGTACTCGCGATCGACACTCAGCAAATGTGCAAAAATATTTTAAGTACGATAGAGAAAGAGAACAAAAAATTAACGCGATTACAAACTATATAAAAAGCAACTGATAATAAACGAGGATTTATAAACGCGATTGAAACGATCAGCCAAACGTTGTTCGGTACTATGGATGCCGACGACAAACGCCTCATACATGAGCAGCTAGAATTAATAAATAATCAACAGCAGACGCTAAGACATACAGCGAAAAATCAATTAAAGGTAATAAATTCCACGATTGGCCATATGGAGGCTTTGGAAAAATCATTATACCAAAACAAAAATATGCTGACAAACATCACTAGAAAAATGCAACTGCAAGCTTCGAAAATCATACGGACGACACCGTTACCCATTTATCAAAACGCGAATATATTTACATTTCTAAAAACCACACACGCTCTCTTAGCGATAGATAAAGAAAATCACAATTACATTACGTTAAACAAACGCGAACTAAACAACTGCAAACACGAAACGGTAGAAAATTTATATTTGAACAAAATTACCCCGTATACTTCGTAAAAGCGGACTCACCATGCGAGGTGCAAGTATATGTAAAAGCGCCAGGATATATAAATACCTGCGAGAAACTTCACATCCTATCGAATGTAACCTTATGGATAACGCTAACCGAACCAAAAGCATGGTTATATTCAACATCGAAAAAACAAAAATTAACAATACAATGTGTTGATCAGGCAAAAAGAAAAATAGAGATAAAAAGAACCGGAAAATTAACCATCAATGGAAATTGTAAACTAACGACACCCGATATCATAATAAAAACAAAGCGACAAACAACCGAAAGAACTATACAAATGCATTTAGCAGATTTTAATTTAACAATAACCAGCAAAAATAAACTATTTGACAACAGCGAACAAGCGAATAAAGAAATCAGATTAGAGCCGGTAATAAGAAACCCGAACGAAGTAATAGAATTAAGTCTAGATGTAAAAGAAATAAATAAAAAATTAGACAAAACCCAAAATAACATATTCCAAAATAAATATTTTGTTTATCCGGTAGGATCTAGTATTACCTTTATAATATTAATAAGCGCGAAAACGAAAGAAGCGAGCGAGCGCCGAACCGCGCACATTAGGCGATCCGGCGATGTTGTATTAGCTCATAAGATTCCAATGTAAAGAGAAAATAATAAAAATGATACTATCCCTATAGAATTAAGGTAAAATAAAGAATTTGTAATGGAGTACGAGAAACTCCGAACCGTAGTTTCTCTCTTCCCAAAGGGGGAGGAATGTTGTAATCCGAACTCGTGTCGATTACCACAGTATAATGAAAATAGGAAGTCGATTACCATAGTATTATAAAAAGAGGAAGTCGCGAGTTAAACAGGAAACCGCGAGTCAGCATAACAGCTGACTGCGCGACCAGACTCTCTACCGAGAACCGACGCGACCTAGAAAGGTTCGCGGAACGCTGACCGCGCAAGGACCCTGAACCAATCCCGCTTGATGACGATACGGGATAAATAGAGAGGAGGGCAGGGATCGGCAGGGCAGTTCAAAGTCAGAGTCCGAGTCAGTGACAATTGTAACGCGTAATAATAAGAAAAATTATTGTATATTAAAAGAGAACTTGAATTTATTAAAGTGTTCGAAAGTAAAAGTCATATCAAATCTGTGAATTCCTTCCCGACTCCTCCACGGAACGACGATCCCCATACTCGTGCACGGAGCGGCACAACAATATTAAAACCTATAATATCCACTAGTATTTTAATAAAAATAAGAGAAATGCTTCCTTTCAATGTTTGACTGATGCATGTAGATTAACATTCCAAACATATCGTGCATTCAGACAACATATTTTCAGAAATTATTCCAGTAATAAGAGGTTAAGTAGCCAAATATCTTCAGTGAAATGTAAGATTTGTAATTTTACTGGTAAGAACACTAAATGTATAATTAAACATCATTCTAACCATATCATTTCTGCAATAGCGGTTGTATGTCCTTTTTCTGCGGTTTGTAAATTAAAAACATTGTTTAAAAAAAAAGAATACGTTAGCTCAGCACTTAACCTAATTTCACAAAAGTTACATAGATATGTTAAAAGATACTAATAATTCTACATGGACAGTTAATGATGAGGTCGACAAATATATACAAGAAATTCCTTGTCTTCAGGAAACTAACGAAAATTAAATTTCTGATGAAACTTTAAATTTTGAAGAAACTTTAGATTCTTTAGGTATGAAGTTATAAGGCTCTTTATATTTATCTTTGGAAACACAGTATCAATTACCCAACCAATCTTTGCAAATTATAATTGACAATATGAATGATTTCCATAAAATAAACGTGCAATATTTGTCAAAGCAATTAACTTTGAATAATTTAAGTATTAACCGAAATAAATAATGCAATCAGTTTCTTGGACGTAACAGTGTACGTACAAAATTACCTTGTACAAAAAGGTAAAAAAAAGACGCCAACCACGCGTGGTGTACCTTGAAAAAATCGAAGTAGTTATCTTTGTACCTCGAAAAAATCCAAGTAATATCTTTACCTTAAAAAAACAAAAGTAATATATTTACCTTGAAAAAATCAAAGTAATATATTTACCTTGAAAAATCGAAGTAGTTATCTTTGTACCTCGAAAAAATCCAAGTAATATCTTTACCTTAAAAAAAACCAAAGTAATATATTTACCTTGAAAAAATCGAAGTAATATATTTATTACAAAAAAAAAGAAATGATATCTTTAAATTATGCGCCAATTAAATATATATTATATCGAAAAATAACTATTGTTCTTTTAAAAAATGTATTCCCATTAAAGTGAAAAAATTAATATAAAATGTAAAAAATTTTAGTGAAAAAAACTTGGCGCTGCCAAATTTTAAAATATTTAAAAGCAATAAATAACTAATTTAAAATATTAAATTAATAATTACAATGTGAATGTAGAGACTTTCACACATTAATTTAAAGTACTTTTTCCATTTATAGAAATTGTTTCATTAATATATATTATTATGTTTAGCAGAGCCAAGTTTTTTTCACTAAAATTTTTCACATTTTATATTAATTTTTTCACTTTAATGGGAATACATTTTTTAGAAAAACAATAGTTATTTCTCGATATAATATATATTTAATTGGCGCATAATTTAAAGATATCATTTCTTTTTTTTGTAATAAATATATTACTTCGATTTTTTCAAGGTAAATGTATTAAACAGAAAATAATGGTATATTCCGCCAATAATTGATTAACGAGAAAATATTTATTAATTTCGACAACGATTGGCTAGCTAAAAGATGTTAATTAAAATTTAGAATTTATTGCGAAAAATATTACCCCAGCCAGGGTTTGAACCTGGAACCTCCCGCTCTCCGTGCAGGCGTCGTCCCAATTCGACCACTGAGGCATGTGGTAATATTTATCGCAATAACAAACTTATATACCTATCTTATTATTAGTTCCAACATTAGAAAACTGCGCGCCGATTTGGTTTGTCAGACTTTCAACACAGCTCCTGTTGGAGTATATCCCCTCCCTTCCCCTTTGTTAAATTGATTCGATTAAACTAATGTTAACATCATTTTTTAGGTCGATGATGTGTAATAAACAGTTGATTAACGAGAAAATATTTATTAATTTCGACAACGATTGGCTAGCTAAAAGATGTTAATTAAAATTTAGAATTTATTGCGAAAAATATTACCCCAGCCAGGGTTTGAACCTGGAACCGTCCCGCTCTCCGTGCAGGCGTCGTCCCAATTCGACCACTGAGGCATGTGGTAATATTTATCGCAATAACAAACTTATATACCTATCTTATTATTAGTTCCAACATTAGAAATGTTTCTGTTTATTACACATCATCGACCTAAAAAATGATGTTAACATTAGTTTAATCGAATCAATTTAACAAAGGGGAAGGGAGGGGATATACTCCAACAGGAGCTGTGTTGAAAGTCTGACAAACCAAGTCGGCGCGCAGTTTTCTAATGTTGGAACTAATAATAAGATAGGTATATAAGTTTGTTATTGCGATAAATATTACCACATGCCTCAGTGGTCGAATTGGGACGACGCCTGCACGGAGAGCGGGAGGTTCCAGGTTCAAACCCTGGCTGGGGTAATATTTTTCGCAATAAATTCTAAATTTTAATTAACATCTTTTAGCTAGCCAATCGTTGTCGAAATTAATAAATATTTTCTCGTAAATGTATTACTTTTGTTTTTTTTTAAGGTAAAGATATTACTTGGATTTTTTCGAGGTACAAAGATAACTACTTCGATTTTTTCAAGGTAAATATATTACTTCGATTTTTTCAAGGTAAATATATTACTTTGGTTTTTTTAAGGTAAAGATATTACTTGGATTTTTTCGAGATACAAAGATAACTACTTCGATTTTTTCAAGGTACACCACGCGTGCTTGGCGTCTTTTTTTTACCTTTTTGTAAAAAGTAATTTTGTACGGATATCACCCCTTTTTGTTATAGATACATCAAACGCCATAATGTCTATCGACATCGACATTTATGTCTGATAAAATCAAATGTAAATATTTTTTGTATTATAACACAAGAATTATATCTGAGAGTTTGAAATCCTTAAATGTGCAATGTAGTTTGTATAAATTTATAAATTAAAAAAATTAAGACATAAAATATGAATATATTGGGCAAAGTCAAATTTGTCGAGAGCACATTATGCAGTGTTTGCTATAAATAAATTTTGTCGAAAGAAAAACAGATTTGATACAGAATTTGGCATGTACAATGCTATTGGCAGAATGTCATAGTAGATAATATATGTATAGTAAAGTTTGTTAACAAAATAAGGCAATTAATAATTTATAATATAAACTACACTGCACATTTAATTAAGGATGTCACTGTCAGATATAATTTTTGTGTTATAATACAAAAAATATTTAGATTTAATTTTATCAGATATATTTGATAGTCATTATTAAAGAAAAAGAGAGAGAGAGAAAGAGAGAGAGAGAGAGAGAGAACGCGCGCGGGGAACGCGAGCGTGACCGCGAGAAAGAGCAATACGTACGATAGATATAACCTCGCGACCCTCGCACAGGGTGTATCCCAGGAACCAGCCATCCGCAAGGCGCGAACTCTGTCACTCTAGCATTGCACTTCGTTCGGAGTGTTTGGACGCGACGACGCGGACGTCTAAAGCCCGTGTCAGACTACGTATTGCGGACGCGGATCGGATTGAGATTACGGATCGCGGATGGGGATTCAGCCAATCACAGACGAGCAGCTCGTCTGTGATTGGCTGAATTCCGATCTGCGATCCGCAATCTCTATCTGATCCGCGTCCGCAATACGTAGTGTGACACGGGCTTAAAGCGGCCCATAACATGTACGAGTTTGATTCGCGAGTCGGACTAAAACGTTTTTCACCACACAGTCCCGAATAGTCCCGAAATTTGGCTCGTCGGACGCCGAGCCCGTCTCGTAACATCTCACCCACGAACGAGCAGAAACCGAGCTGAGCCGGACTCGCGACGTGTATGGGCCGCTTTATGGTTATGTTTACATACATCTCGGCGACGCGGACGTCTAAAGCGGCCCATAACATGTACGAGTTTGATTCGCGAGTCCGACTCGGCGAGCTTGATTCGCGAACCGGACTCGACCGTTTTTCACCACACACACACACTCTCGAATAGTCTCGGTTCTATAAACGTTGATCCCGTTGATCTAATCTCGACGACGCGACGCGGACGTCTAAAGCGGCCCATAACATGCGTACGTTTGATTCGCGAGCCGGACAAACGTTTTTCACCACACACACACTCATTTCGATCGTCGTAATGAGCTTACAATCCATCGTAACGCTGCGATCGTGATTGTAAGCAAAAAAGCTGTCGTAAACAATATATCTATGTTAATATATCTGACTATAAACACACTTTTCTTCGCAAGTCGAGAAGGCTGACATGTTAGGTTATACTGTTGTAACGCTAGACAAGTGTCACAATCTTCCGAGTTCAAGTTGAGTCAACTCATATAATGAGGTTACGATAGCTGTCGAGCGTTACAATCGTCGTAAGGAACTTAACATTACGATAAATGTAAACGCAGCCTCGCGCACCAACTAACGTACACGTCAGTGACGTCACTGCACATAAACATGCTGTCTCTTTCGTTGTCATGAAGACGCTCGAGACTGGCAATATCGCTCTCTCGCTCTCTCTCGCGAACGCAATTTATTTATCGACAAGCAAGAGCCATCTGCACTCGAAAGTAGTGAAAGTGACGCTGGGTCCATCCAGAGCCATCTGTTGGCGAACAGCCGGGTTAATATATATATATATGTCATATGTCCGACGACGTGGACGTTTCTTACATGAAAATTTTCAGGTCTAGACTTTTGCATCGCAATATATTTTTTCGTAGGCCACGTAGGAAAAAAATAAAAATACTTTCATTATATAAATTTGGTCTAAGCTTTCCATTGAGCCTAGTTAGAACTTGATCCGTTCACTAGTTATCGAGATCTCAAAATCTCGAGTACTCTCAACATATATATAGCTCGTCGCGTCGCGTATATAGAGCCACGGCTGTCTCGCTCCGCGCGTACTTGGCGCGAGACACTACCGTGTCTCTTGATAGAGAAAATAACACACTGTTAACTAATTAGTACCGCAAACCAACGTTCTCGGGCAGGTATATTAATTACTTTTCTAACCACCCACACAAATACAAAATCAATACTAATGTTAATCTTGTAGACCATGCCATTTTATTATTAGACGAACGTTTCCATAATGCTAACATTCAAATAATAACAGACATTCTGTTGAACAATTGTTTTCCAGTTCATGTAATTAACCAGCATATTAAAGACAGACTTAATATATTAAAGAACCGCGGTAATAATAGTGATGACACAGATCATTCGCCTTGGCTAAAACCTGGCGATAACGTGATAACTATTCCTTATATTAAGGGTGTTGGCGGAGATATATGTAGAATTTTGAATAGCCGTGACTTTAAAGTGCTTTACACAGTGCCAAAGAAGCTTGATGCATTATTAAAAGAGGGAAGGATAAATTGACTAATACTGAGCAAACCGAAGTTGTTTACAAGTTAGACTGCGTAGATTGCAATGCGACTTATATCGGACAAACCAAGAGACACGTACGGACTAGGTTTAAAGAACACCAGGCTGACATTAAAAAGCACGAAAGTAACCATTCTGTAATTAGCAAACACCGCCTTACACATGACTACGACTTTAATTGGTGCAAACCTGTGATTTTGTAACCGGGCACGTAGGGTCACGCGTGACACAACTCATTCGTTAAACTACCAAAATATACTCAAAGTTCGCGTAGCACGGTCGCCACTCGATTTTATCCGCTAAATCGAGAAAGGTAAGTATACTACTAACCGTATCCGTCGACTAATTCTCTCTTTTTCTGTTTCAGGTGTTCCGGACTGTTGCTGCTGCTGCTGCTGCTGGCCTCTCTGCGTCTCGTCACGGATGGACCTCCTTCGTAGAAGCCGCTTACTACCAACGATGCTCAGGACCACTGGATCGTCACGGATGAAGCACCCACAGGATCGTCGCAGAATCTCAGGTAAGTATTGTATACTGTATGCTTATAGCGTAAGCAATGTGCATTTACTTGCACTTAATTTCCGCAGGAATGATGATTACGCATAAATTTCCCGCATGGAAGGTGACTCAGGATAGGTCACAGAATATCGTCGAATGATTTCCAACACTCATGATATCTCTTTGTATAACAATGTATTTATTCAGTAAATTTCGAATAAATAGTCATTCAGTTCGATCGACGATGATTTACAGTCACTCTTGGTGTATCACCGTCGTCGTGTATCACAGTTCGCGTGTCGCGTGTAAAATCGACAATTTTCCGAATACGCGCGTATCTCGTTCCGCAACAGGGGTATCACCGGTCGTAGTGAGAATATCATATATCCTCCCCAATGATCGTCCTTCGTTTCGTACACGGACGTGTAACTTCGCGTTATTCGCATGTGTCGCACGCACCAACACCGATACGTGATATTTCCGGATATCGCTCCGTACGCGGGCTTCGTCGGTTGTAACGAGAGACTATTGTAATACGCGAAACTCCGGCTATGTGTCAAAACGAGTTAACGCTTCAAGCTCTCCCGACAGACTGCTCCTGGTCGATCGCTCGCCGCGTCGCACGTTCCCACTCCTGGGCGCTACCGCCACTCTTGCTGTTCGTCACATCGGACCATCGGCGATCACGTGATCGCCGCATGACGGTAACTGCGTATGAAACAAACAACTAACAAACAGAAAGGAATGTTGTTTTGTTTCCCGGTTATTTCGCGCTCGCTGGAGACTATTCCCAAATACATCTCGAGAATATTATATATATTTTCACGATTTCACGGATCTCTTCGGGATACAAAATTATGGATGTTTCTTAGGATCTACGCCATGGATATCGCTCGCATATAACTTTTATGCTCAATACTGCCTTTTACGCACGCTCATACGTCACAATTTCAACGGTTACGCGTGTGCGATGATCTCGGCGCACAATCATCCAATTGACGCGGAATCGCGCTAATATCACTAATTAACATCTCGTGAAGCGAGTTATCATGACTAATCGCTGTTCGAGATCCGTGTGCGAGGTTTTCGCCGCACGCTTGACGAATCAACGCGGGATCGCGATATTCGTGTTGATTACAACCTCGGAAATGCATCGGTATGGGTCCTGCCCCTGTAGATGATGTGTGCGTCGATCTCGGCGCACAGAGTTCGCAGGTCGACAGGACCTGGTGCGCTGCATTCCCGGGGGCTCTGTGAAGCAATCGCACGCGGTTGTCCCTGAGGAAGGTGTCCGTGCTGGGTGTTTTCGGCACGGATATCTGGCCTATTTCGGACCTCGGTAAACCATCTCCGGTGGTCCCGTGGCTGTACGAGGCGTGTGCTACTATCTCGCCGCACAGTGATAAAAAATCTAATCGAACGTCATGGATGCATTAATTGACATCCCGGAAACACATTCGTAACCTTGGTTTACTCATATCATGTCTGTGCCACGATTTTCCCGCACACACTTCGGACTCGGTCGAAATGTCAATCATCACGCTCATCGGTACTCGAATAACGCATAGGTATCGCCCTCCGCGGGAGTTGGGACTTGTGCGGTGATTTTGCCGCACACTTGTCGGACAACATCGAGGACACGTGAGGCGTGTTCCTTGTGACTCATAATGTCACCTTGGATAGTCACCTCCCGTAGATGACGCGTGCGCTCGACTCCTGGTGCACACTCGGTCGTCGCGGACGAAAATTGTTTATTCGCGCGTCAAGAACACTAACCAGTCGCGCCATATCGAGATTCCACGCGAAAATGCTGTGTGACGCGATTTTGGTGCACAACGTACTATCACCCGTACAACACGCTCGAATGCGCGTAACTGCTCACGCTGACGCGCGATAACGCTGAATCACGGGGTAGTTCCCGTTTATTTAAAAAAATAATGAGTCGGTAGGAGGACTCTATTAGCGAGGTTTCACACAAGTCAGCTGTTGTAACGCAAATCAAAAAATCATCTATCGCATCGAGACGGTGGAGAGGAAAATATCTTTATTAAATTAATTTATCGCCACCGTGGGCTTTTGGCACAAAACAAAACAAAATCATAAATCAAACGAAAGAGAATAATCTTTGTTTTTTACGCTCTGGGCGACCATCCGTCACTCAGAGACATATCTGTCGTGCATACGCATGCACACATATATATCTATTTATATACAACTTATACCTATGAATATTGTACCGCAAAATTTACGACTAACGCGTCTTATATACTACGCTTGTACGCCGCAAACCAAAAGAAAAGAATCGAGGAAAACAAACGGTTAATCAAATTAAACTCGGCGCGAGAACCAAAATGAAATTAAAGTGAAACGACAATGCGTTCGCGCCGCTTCCCGGCCATCCCATGCCGGCGCTACTCCTGCGGCCGGTGCTCGAGCTGCGTATTTAGCAGCGTCTTCACCGGTACGGTGCACTCCCTGATTGTGGAAGATGCTGCGCTGGATGGGGTGGCCGCTTGCGAACTGGGACGGCTGTGTTTCCCCGGTCGCGCCGTTGACGGTGCATCCTCCGGCTGCATCTACACAAGGAGAAATACACCAAAAGAAGAGAAATAGCTGAAATGTTTTACACCAAGAAATTTCGCGACACGATTAATTTACAAAGAGACACGGATAATTTAAACGTGATCTACGAGGGTCGTTTGAAAAGTCCGTGCAAAATCTGAGAGATGGCACTACTGGTGCGTATCGAGGTTATTTTCAGTTAGTAGCATCTCTTGGAAGAACACACACCAAGTTTCAGCCAAATCGGTCTATTTCTTTGTGTTTGGCATTTGTTTGAATTGAGGGAGGCGAGTGATTTTCGAAAAATGGACGAAAAAGAATTTCGTGTGTTGATTAAACATTACTTCATGAAAGGCAAAACGCCTCAGAAGACTAAAGAGAAGCTTGATATACATTATGGTGACTCTGCACCTTCGATTAGAACAGTTTATAAGTGGTTTCAAAATTTTCGGAGTGGCCATATGGGCATAAGTAACGCTGAACGTTCTGGACGCCCTGTTGAGGTCACTACTCCAGAAATCATTAATAAAATCCATGATATGGTGATGGATGACAGAAGATTGAAGGTGCGTGGGATTGCTAGTGCTGTGGGCATCTCGAGTGAACGGGTACATAATATTTTGCACCAACATTTGGGCATGAAAAAGCTATCCGCAAGATGGGTGCCGCGATTGCTCACGATTGACCAAAAACGAAATCGTGCGAAGTGTTGCAAGGACGGTTTACAGCTGTCTATTCTCCAGACTTGGCTCCCTCGGACTATTATTTGTTCCCCAATATGAAGAAATGGTTGGCGGGAAAAAGATTTTATTCGAACGAGGAAGTGATTGCAGAAACGAATGGCTATTTTACAGACTTGGACAAATCCTATTATTCGGAAGGGATTAACAAACTAGAGCAGCGTTGGACGAAGTGTATAAGCCTAAAAGGAGATTATGTTGAAAAATAAAAAAGGTTTATCCCAAAAAATTAAGTAGTTTACATTTTTGCACGGACTTTTTAAACGACCCTCGTATAACAGATTAATAAGGACCACGTAATTCTCTGACTAATGTTTATTATTTTATTTCTCCTTGTTTATAACTCCTTGACACTAACGGTTTAATTTCTTAACTTCGAACATTCAGCTGTGAGTCATGACGTGATACGGACGTGCTTTTTAACACGTTTTCTCGATCATCTCGATGTCCGCACTATTTTTACGTGAAATTTAAGTACTGATAAATCAGTTTTAGAAAATGACTTATTTCGAAAAGCACATAACTTACAAAACGGGTACTTTAGATCAAGGTTTGCGAAAGAAAAATATTATATAAATAATTTCAACTATGTTAAACCAAAGTGTATTGCTTTAAGTAATACAAAATATTATTACATTCCAATAAAAGAAACTCTGGTTAATCTTCTTAGAAATTCCAATTTCTCTACTCAGTACTTTTATTTTAAAGAAACTTCCCCAGACAATACATTTTCTGACATAACAATTGGAAACTCATTTAAAAATAACATTTTGTTTAAACAAAATTCCAATGCTTTACAACTTTTATTATATTAGGATGCTTACGAAAGTAACCCTCTGGGTGCGTCTAGGATAAAACATAAAATTAATGGGGTTTATTTAACACTTGCAAATATCCCAGCTTGGCAGAGTGTTAAAAGAGATCAAATTAAGTTAGTTGCCCTAATGTATGAAAAAAATTTGAAGAGACGGAGCGTCAAAACTTTCCATATTATTATACAAGATTTGAATGAAATTGAACAGATAGGTATTGAAGTCATTTATAGAAATAAAAAACTAATTCTTAAAAAAACATTAATAGCTTTAGTAGGAGATAATCTGGGCAGCCACTTTATTTGTGGATACAATAAAAACTTTAACATGTCGGGTTACTTTTGTCGTTTTTGTCATATTAACAAAATGAAAGAAAATTCACAACTTATAGCGGCAAAATTTGAAAAAAGAACAATAGAAACTTACAAAGAAGATACAAATAATGTAGTAAATGACAATCAAGCTAGTAGAGGAATTAAATTAAATTCTGTTTTTAATAATTTGAAATTCTTTCATATCTGCCAACCTGGATTGCTACTCTGTATTTCACATGAACTTTTTGAAGAAATTGTTCAGTATGATGTCATGTTAATAATAAATGAATTAGTTGGTAAAAAATTATTTGAGGTTGTTGTTCGGTGAGCGGTGTGGGCGGTCGGCTCGGATTGAGGGGAGCAGGAGATCGGTTTTTCGAGATGAAGAGAGACTGAGAAAGTGGAGTAGAGTAGTGGAGGTGGTGGAGATGACGCTTAGGAGAGTGAGTAAATGGAGGAGGATCTGAGGACCGTGCGGAAGAGGAATAAAGGAGGAGAGGATGGCAGGAAGATTTGGAGGTTAGGGCTGCAGGAGTGTCGGCAAGGGGACAGAGAGGTAGGAGGAAATACGGCTGAGAGAGGGGAAGTGACAGCCGGGTTCGGCATCGTGGGCCATAGATTGTCTCGTAGAGGGAGCGGCCCACGGGTGCGTTGGCGGTCGGATGGAAAGAGGGCGATACGGCACGTGCGGAGGTGTACTAAGACGGCGCTGGTGTCGGCTTGCCGTCGAGGCGGTGGTTTGCGGAACGCACGGGACAACACGTGCCGCTATACAGAATTGATGGCGCGCAGTGTCGCACTTTGAGAAATTTGAGGTAACAATTCGAGAGGTAAAAGCAGAAAGGCAAAAGCAGAACGCTGTGGAGGTACGGAGGAAGATGAGAAGACAGGAGATTAAGAAAAAGAGTGGCGTAAGAGTCAGAAAGAGAGGAAAGGGAAGCCGGATCGGAAGTTGGAAAAAAGAAAAGAGAGAGAGCGGAAGGAAGGAAGAGACAAAGAGCGACACGGAAAGCAGAGATGAACAAAGAGTAATGTAAATGATTTTTGTTTACAGATACATAAAAGGGAGAAGGAGGGGAGAAAGACGGATGGAAAGATGGAGTGCAAAGGGACGATATTAATAGAAAGGGAGGCGATAGAGAAGATAGTGGAAAGGCACACGATAAAAATAGTAAAAGAGCTCAAAGAAGACAATAAAAAAACGGAAAAGGAGATAAAAGAATTGAAGGAAGAGTTAAAGCGGCTAAGAAGAAAAGTATATGGGATGGAGCAGAATGCAGGTAAAAGGAAGAGGGATAGCAGTGAGGAGAGACACAGCAAGGATTTTAAGAGAAAATGGTGGTCCGAGGAGTATGAGAGGAACGATGATGAGAAGAGAAAGAGAAATTTGATTCTTAGGATCGAGAAGGAGAGATGAATAGGTAATGACTCAAACTGGACCAAGGTGAAAAAATTATTTACAGAAGGGTTAAAAGTTAGGGTGGAGGTGAAAGAAGTAAGTATGATAGGTCAGAGAGGATACTGGTTCACGATATTGGTAAAGATAGGGATTGAGGAGGATAAATGGAAAGTATTGGATACAAGGAGAAAGGAAGGGAGCAGATTAAAGGTGAAGATAGATGAAGACAAATCGGTGGAGACAAGGGTAAAAGAAAGAGAGGAAAAAGAAAGGAGAAAAGAAAGGAGAGAGGAGGAAAGTGGGAGACCAAGGAGGACAGCAGAGGACGAGATAGCAAGAAGGATGGAGGAAAACCTACTAATGGACACGGACGAGGACGAAGCCGACAAGGAGAGAAGGGAATAAGAAGAAAGTAGAAGAGGGATGACAGTGAGGAGAGAAAGGAGAAGAGTTATAGAAAAAAATGGTGGTCCGAGGAGTATGAAGGAAACGATAATGAAAAGAGAAGAAAGAATCTAATAGGATCGCGAAGGAGAGATGGGGAGGAAACGACTCGAACTGGTGCAAGGTGAAGGATTTATTTGCAGAGGGGCTGAAGGTAAGGGTGGACGTGAGAGAGGTAAACATGATAGGGCAGAGAGGAGATTGGTTGACGATACTGATAAAGATGGGAAGTGAGGACAAATGGACGGTACTGGAAGCAAGGAGAAAAGAGGGAAACAGATTGAGGGTAAAGATAGACGAGCATAAGTCAGTCGAGACGAGGGTAAGAGAAAAATAGGAGAAGAAAAGGAGAGAGAAGGAAAGCGGGAGGCCGAGCAGGTCAGCGGAAGACGAGATCGCGAAAAGGATGGAGGAAAAACTTTTGATGGACACGGACGAGGACGAAACCGACAGAAAGAAGAGAAAATAAGAAGTGTAAAATGGTTTTTTGTTTTTTTTGTTCTGTCTTGCTTTGTTTTCTTTGTGTAGATCATTAAGAATGGAAGGAAGGAAAAACAGGAGGCACTGGAGGCAGTGGAGTGACAGACGGAGGGAGGAAGGAAGGGAGAGCAGCGTAAAGAGAAATGATGGAGAGAAAATGGAATCGAGGAAAGGAGAGTCAAAGCGAAAAGGGAGGAATGATGTCAGAGAAGAAGGCCAGAGGGAAATTATTGGGAAGGGTAGGGTGGGTACCAATGTGTAAGGTCGCCCAAAGGACAGGTTTTTTGGAGATAAAATATATAGCGTGTAAAGGTTTGGGTACGTTCCTCAAAAACGCCTTGTAAAACCGAAAGGGAAGCAATAAACTATTGAATTAAATTGAATTAAATTGGTAAAAAATTAATTACTTACAAATATATTAATAAAAAGCTCAGCGCGCAATATTTATTTTCAAAGTGAAAAGAAAATCAATTTGCAATTAATAAAAAAGTCTGATAAGTTAAATGGCACACAGTCAAAATATGAAAATTTGAAATATATTACCTTTTACCTTGATTTGATTAAATAACAAGTTAAATGACTTCGAAGAGTGGAAATTATTTCTTCTTTTACGAAAAAATAGTAAACATTTTGTTAGCTTTCAAAATATCAATTGGTCAAATTGCATTGTTGCACTATTTAATAAAAGAATACTTACAAGGAAAGAGCGCGAGGACCGGGAAACGGATCTGAATAAAACTTATACCTATAATAACCCTTCATTAACAGTAACACATGGTAAAGCGCTAGCGCGCAACGCTCAACAGTTCTTGAGATAGAAATTCGTGGAAACCTTGCGACGCAAGTCTACCGGTTCGCGTACGCAGAGCTTCGACAAAGCGGCGTAGCCGCGCAGTTAAGGCGCGCGGCTGCTACGCCGCCGCTGCGGCGGCCCGGGTTCGATTCCCGTTGACCTTTTGCAAATATTTTTTTTACTTCATTTTTTTTCCTTTCAGCATTAATAATAAAAATGTTAAATTGAAGCAAAATAAATAAATTTAATCGTTTTAACAAGAAATAAGCAAAATAAAGGGAAATGCTTACCTTACTTTTACAAAATGTTTTTAATACACAGTAATTAATTTTTATGTTATATAATAACTATTATTATCGAATAATAACTATTATTATCGAATAATAGTTATTACTCGCTGCTTGAAATGTTATAAATAAATTTGAGGACAATGATTAATTTTAAGTTGGAGCACTTTTGAAATAATAAAACACGTATTACTATTTTCTATACTATTTAATCAATGAACAAGAATATAAAGAAATATATACCCAGATAGCAAAATGTTAGCAGGATGCGCGCAGATTGGCAGCAAATTTGATCAGAATCCCACACCAAAACCATAGCCATCTGTGTCCGCATTAAGCTCGTGTTCTGTCGACAGAGCCTGCTGACAGGCAATGTAAGCAGATTGCCAGCAAAAACCGCGCAGAGCCTGCATTCATAACCTGGCAGCAGATTGGCAGCAAAAACCGAGCAGAGCCTGCGCGAACGACCTGAGAACAGATTGGCAGCAAAAAACCGAGCAGACTTTGTCCATAATCAGCTGTTTAAATATATAATATATGGGCTTATGATTGCGAACAGAGAGTTCCTGTTTTATAATTAAAAAATGGGCGCTGAAAAGTGCCGTTTTCTTTTTCTTCTTCAGGAAAAGATAGTATCCTTGGTGTGTAGAATTTTCCTGGTGTGTATCTATAGGATCCTCCTCTGGTGCGTAGGATCTTCCTGGTGTGCTAAATCCTCCTTGTGTTCAGTCGTGGTACTCGTGGTAGTGACGTTCGAGTCGTAGCGTCATCTTCTGCTCGCTGCTCGTCGCTCCATAGATCGCAGCGAATCCTTGCCCCGCCCATCATAGCACCGCATGAACCGCGTGGACTGCGTGTCCTGGGGCTCGATTCCTGAATTTATTCAAAAGAGAAAATGTATGCGAAAATTCTGCTCCTACAGAAAAGTTGCAAGTTGATTGGCTCTCGTATGGCTTTTAATCAATCAACTTCAACTTTTCTGTAAGAGCAGAATTTTCAAGTACGTTCTCTTTCAAATAAATTCAGGAATCGAGCTCCTGTTCCTGCAGTGTCCTTCCTTGGCCCTTCGAACTCTTCGAAGAGCCTCTCGCAGAGTTGCATGTATGACTGCCGAATTCTGAGCGCGTCGGTCTGTCAAAATGCCCGCGGTATGACAGATTTTGCTCGATTTTTACATGCCTATTTGCCACCAGATTACATTACGCAGATCCTGCTCGGTTTTTGCTGCCACTCTGTTCTCAGGTCAAATGCGCGCAGGCTCTGCTCGATCTTTGTCGTCAATCTGCTGCCAAGTTATGTGTGCAGGCTCTGCCCGGTTTCTGCTGCCAATCTGCTCACATTGCCTGTCAGCAGGCTCTGTTGCATTTCTGGCTACAGTTTGACATCATCGTCTGATAGAGCAGTTTCTGCGTGAAATTTGTTGCCTTTCTGATACCAAAAATTTAATGCAGACTCTGCTCAGAATCTGCTGCTCAGGTTTGGCTATCTGGGTATATCAAGAAGAATTATTTGACCAAACTGACGTTTAATGTCGTAGTATTACATTAATTCAAAGTCGACGTTTCGACACTGGTTTTGTGTCCTTATCAAGAGTTTGCTATAACAACGAAATCATGCTACATGAAAAATAAAACGCACAAGGAACAAAGAGCGGAGAAAGAAAGACAATATATACCTGTCACATACTAAAAATTAACCGCTCATAGAGCACAAAAACCTTCTTGCAGTTTTAACACCTTGTCAAATTTCAAATTGAAGGAACCGCCATCCGTCCTTAATTAATCGTGTGATGTAGCTCGAAAAAAGACATAGTCGGAACAGAGAAATGTAAGAGTCGCCGATCCGAGTCGAAGGTCGGCGTTGAACTAATTTAAAAATACAGGCTACGCGAATGGGTCACAGAAAGAAAAACATAAGCACAAAGAGAAAAACAGTTATGTAGATCTTATAATTCGGTCATATAACGGATTCAGATTTTCCGTGTCTTTTTTTAGATTGATCGTATATATATACGATCATACTGATATTATATAGAAATATATTGTTCTTTTTTCCGGAAGGCTTTTAATGAAACTTATTCATTGTCACTGTTGATGCCCTGCGGATATCGTTCACAATGTCCTGCATGATAATTATCGTAAAAACATTAAAAACAAAGATGTATCATACACCAGGCACATTTTATAAAAGAAATTTCTTTACAGACGCTACAACTTTGCTTTTCAAGCGTTATTGGAAAGCAGATTCCGTTAACATTTGAAAAAAAGATTCTTTCTTCCACTAATTTTGCAGCATACCAGGCATATTTTATTATATTTGTGAAAGAAAGAGCGCTTAATTGGTGGTGAACAAGAGAATGAATAGTAACGGTCGTGGCTTACATCACAAAGGGATATAGTTTGGAGACGGACTTACCACACCAGGTAAAGAGCGTTCAAGAAAAAAAGATACGTTCTTTATTCGAAATAAGACTGACAAAAAATTCTCATCTCGTTTCGAAAGTGCTTCAACTTACAATTAATCATTGTCCTCAAATTTATTTATAACATTTCAAGCAGCGAGTAATAATTATTATTCGGTAATAATAGTTATTGTAACATAAAAGTTAATTACTGTGTATTAAAAACATTTTGTAAAGGTAAGATAAGCATTTCCCTTTATTTTGCCCATTTCTTGTTAAAATTATTAAATTTATTTATTTTGCTTTAATTTAACATTTTCATTATTAATGCTGAAAGGAAAAAAATGAAGTAAAAAATATATTTGCAAAAGATCAACGGGAATCGAACCCGGGCCGGCGCGGCGGCGACGTAGCATCCGCGCGTTTTAGCTGCGCGGCTATGCCGCTTTGTCGAAGGTCTGCGCTCGCGAACCGGTAGATTTGAGTCGCAAGGTTTCCACGAATTTCTATCTGAAAACGGCTCAGCGTTGCGCGCTAGCGCTTTACTATGTTTTACTGTTAGTGAGTTAGTTTATAGAAATAAGTTTCACTCAGATCCGTTTTCCGGTCCTCGCGCCCTCCCCTTGTTAAAAGCTGGACTTCCGTTTCTGGTGTGACAGCGTGCGAATCGTGTGTCGGTCAGCGGTGTGAAAGTTGGTTTGAAAGGGTGATTGAGAGGAGTTTAGCGTGAGTGAGAGCAAGTAGGGGAGAAGGAGCGAGGGCGAAAATGTAGGGGAAAATGTGAAAGAGTTAAGGGAAGGGCTATATGTCAAGGGGTTAAGGCTAGAAGAGTCAAAGGGAGAGTAAAGGCCCTTGCACAATGCTAGGCAACAGGCAATAGGAACAGGAAATAACCTCAAATTCGTCAATACAAACCTAAAAAATTCGAACGATATGATTGGTTGGCAACAGGCAATAGGCACAGAATTTCCAACGTGACGGAAATTCTGTGTCTATAGCCTGTGTCATCGTCTATTCTACATAAATACAAAGTTTCTGATTTCTGTTTCCTGTTCCTATTGCCTGTTGCCTAGCATTGTGCAAGGGGCTTTACGATAGTAGCGCGGGTAACGTGTGGTATAGAAAGACGACTCGAGTGGGTGGGGGACACGGCAACGCGTGCTCACGGGCATAGAGCAGATAGTACAGAGAGGGGAGAGTGGGAGATATCTCAGAGCGTAGAATCGGGATAGGCATAGAACATAGAGTAGTTTGAAAGCGGAACAGAGTAAATTTGATAATGTCCGAAGAGACGGGAAGAGTAACGGAGCTGGTAGATGTGGAAGGAGAAGGTTACGGGGGGGAAAAAGAAGAGGAAGCACTAGTAACGTGGATTTACTAAAAAGAAAAAGAGCCGAGGGATGGCATTTTGGCGTGACAAAGAAAGTATTAAGATCGTCACCAGAAGAAAATAAAGAAAGAGCAGAAATTGGAAGAAGCTGGATGGATGAGATAAAGGAGGATATAAAAAAGAAGTTTAGAGAGTGGCTAGGAGAGATGAGGGAAATAATTAGTGAGCAGTTCAGATCGGAGCTAGAGGTTTTAAAGAGGCAATGGAGAGAAAAAGAGGCGAGATGGCAAAGTAAGAAAGAAGGACTGGAGAGAAGACTGACAGAGGTGGAAGAAGTATTATTTAAAAAAAAAGGAGGGATCGGAAAAGAGGAAGGGGGAGAGATAAGAGAATGAAATATAGGATAAAGGAAATAGAGAAGAAAATAGAAATGAGGGAAAGAAAAGAGCGGAGGGGGAATTTGATAATATGAGAAATAAAATGTGGAAAGAAGGAGGTAGAAGCCGAGATTGATGATATAATGAAGAAAACAGGAATACAGATACATAGTAACAACGTTAAAATGATAGAAGGAGGAAGTGAGGGAGGGGTCAGAATGACAGTCGTAAAACTGCGGGACGTCGAACAAAAGAGAAAGATAATGATGGAAAGAGGGAGACTGAGAGAAAGAGGAATTAGACTACATGATGATCTGACATAGAAGGAAAGAAGGATGAGATGGATATTAGAAGACATTGCACGGAAGGAAAGAGGAGAGGGAAAGAGAGTCTGGGTATACTATGGTAGGATGCAGATTAATGGAGTATGGTAGAGATGGGACGAGGAAGAGGGGGTTTTGAGAAATAACTAAGGAAATATGTAGAGAGGGATGGGGGAAGATAAGGAAAGGAACTAGGATGTAATAATACGGAAGGGAGAAGAGAGAGTGAGAGAGGAGAGAGAGGAAAGGGGCTGAAGGGGGCCGGAATAGAGGGAGAATATGTGAAAAAAGAAATAAACGAGATGGTGGAGGAAGGGAGAGAGATCGAGAAAGAAAATTGTGGAGGAGGCGAGAAGGGGGATAATAGCGGAGTAGAGGGAGAGAGGAAAATCGCAGAAGAGGAGGGGACGTGGAGGGTGGCTTTTTGGAACGTAGCAGGTGTATTGAAACAAGGAGTTTTGGGATGGGATAAAGGAATGGGATGTTGTGATAATGATGGAGACATGGTTAGATGAGAAGAGTTTGGAGAAGTTGAAAGAGAAAATACCGAGTAAATATAGGTGGAAGGTGCGCCCCCTCGACGGTGTGCCACCTTGACGAAGGTATTCAATTCGTTGGGTACCGGGTGAGGGGGCTCTCCTTTGATCCGTTGACCCATTGGGGCAGTACCGGCGGCTTTACCGCCGGAAGGGCCCGGTGGCGAGGATCGGGGTCCAAGAGCACACCACACACCCCCAAGGGTCCTGTGACGTTTTTGGGCGCCATTGGATACGGGTCTTGCGCACCCGGAGTACCCGAGCACATCAGACCGTAATCTCCGTCAGCCACGAGGCTGGCGGAGACCGGGGGGCCCTTTTCAGGGCCTGCGAGGTGAGCGGCCTCTATAAAAGTCGCCCGGCCGGTCGGGGCTGTGTGGGATTGAACCTTTGCTCTCCCACCGACCTATGGGAAGGAAAACCCAGACAGAAAACCGGGGGCCCGGCTACCCTCTTAAGATTCTGGCGATAGTTTCGGCTACCCAGCTCCAATAGCCGGTAGGGGATGGCGACCTTGACTACAAACGCCCGGTCGACCGGGACCGTTAGGGGGATGTTTTTTACTCCTCCCGCCGGCCTAGAGGAAGGTCACCTCAATAAAAAACCACGGAGGGGTTGGGAAGGGAAGTCCCCGTTCCCGAGGCAGGCAGGGATGTCGTCTCGCCGAGGAACGGAAAGGCCCCCTCATTCCTTCCTCCATTGCACGCCGGTGCTCCGGCAGGAGGGGGAGGGGGGGAATCCCTCTTTCAACCCAGCCCAGGACGTGGTCCTGGGTTGGTTGGAGGAGAGGCCCACACTCGGTGGTTGCACACCAGCGACGCGGTCCCACGGTCTGCCGAGTGCGGAGGGTCGTCTGGGCCGCTCGGATGTATTACGAGGTCGGGGCCAGGCGACCTGGGAGGGTGACCGCCCGGGCCACTCGGACATATTCCGAGGTTGGGGCCGGGCGATTTTTCTGGAAGTAGACCCGCCGGGCCGCTCGAATATATTCCGAGGTCGGGGCCGGCGAGGCCGCCGGACGCAAAAGGCCGGCAGCGCGGGTGAGTGGTGGTCGGGGATCGCATCCCTCCCGAACCCGGCCACTAGGGTCGGAGAACAGCCGTCGGCGCGGAGGTTACCTCGGCCGGTGGCTGAACACGGTAATGCTGGTCGCCACGGCGGGTAAGGCGTTGGAGGGGGTGCGACCTCTTTTGCCCCAACCGTCCGTGGGGCCCCCCGCGTGGCGGCGCCCGCTGCGGTGCCCCCGAGGTCGGAGGCGGGGGAACCCTGAAAGCCCATGGGGGGCTGGGCCTTGATGCCCTCTCCCCATGGGTGAGTAAGGGGCTGGAATGTGTGGCCCCGATGTAACATTCCGGGGTCCTCCACATATGCCGGCTTGAGCCGGAGTAGCCGTAGCGGGTAGCGGAATAAAACCAAAAATGATAGAACAGAATAATAATAATAATTTTTATTTTTCCATCTTAATTTAAGTTGCTTAAATTTAAGCGTTTTTGATAGAAGTACCGAATCTTGGTCTAATTGTCCTGATGATTGTGACCGTCAGGAGTGATTGCCAGCTTCGTCGATTAAGAAAGTTAATTTGGTTATTTATACACTGGCGAAGTTAATGTATCTCATCGTGTTTGAATATACACCTTCAACGTAAATATCGGTGTTCCATCTTATGATTGTTTAGATGTGCTATTGCGATAAATATTACCACATGCCCCGGTAGTCGAATTGGTTAAGACACCCGAACGGAATGCGGGAGATTCCAGGTTCGCACCCTGGCTGGGGTAATATTTTTCGCAATAAGTTTTTACAGTGATTTTAATATTAAATCGATATCGATTTAATTAGAGAAGGGAGAGGGAATTTTTCCATTTTAATTTAAGTTGCTTAAATTTAAGCGTTTTGATAGAAGAACCGGAATCTTGGTCTCAGTGTCCTGATGATTGTGACCGTCAGGAGTGATTGCCAGCTTCGTCGATTAATAAATTTAATAATAATAATATTCAAGATGATGACGTGGTTATGGCGACTATGGAGTCGCCTGGGGCCTCCCAGCCTCAGGAGAAGAACAAGAGGAATGCGAATGCAAAGTCCTCGACAAGCATGCCTGCACCAAAGTGCGTGCAAGAGAGTCGGGCAAGAGAGGCTGCCAGCGCCGCTAACTCTGTCAGCGGTACACCTGCTGGCTCCCGTTGTGGTTCGCCGCAGCTGAGCCGGAGGGATCGCTCCTTGTCGGCGTCCTCGCTGGATACCAACGCGTCGGACGTTACTGTATCGATCGACCCGGTTACCAGCGAGAAAAATAAGAGAAAGAGGGGAAAGCCGGAAACTGCCAGCGGATACAAGGAGAAAATTGCCCGACTGGAGGCGGAAAAAAGTCGCAAAGAGTTCGAAGTGAGCGACTTTTCGGTTGCGCCACAACTCTCCAAGAACAGGAAGAGACTGAAGGTCGACGCGTTAAAGAAGCTAAAGAATGCTCCGATGCTCGTTCTCCCGGCAAGGATACTGGAGCAGGTGAGAGTCGTAGATAAGGTGGCCGCCAACTCCGGAAATATATCTGGGTCTTACAAGGGTGCCCTAAACAGGGCAGCTGCCATGATAACAGCGGCCACCGGCTATCTGGCCACACGGGTCCAGCGTGGGGACCCGGTGGACCGAGACATAGAGCTGGAAGTGCTCAGGGGGGAGATTGCCATTCTCCGGGCGGAAAAAGAAAGTTTACGGAAGAGGGGGGGGGAGTACCCGAAGGGTGGTGTTTGAGTTTGGGAAAATTTCCCAATTGGACCCGCCACCGCCACGGGAGTCTCGGTCCCGATCTCCCTCGCCCCAGCCTAGTTGGATCAGGACTAAGAAGAGAAGGCTGAGAAGCCCGCCGGCTGAGGGTGAATCATCGCGGGAAGCAGTGATGGAGTCCCTGGCGGCTGAGGGATTGCCCCCGGTCGACCACCTGTTCGGGGCATCTCGAAGAAACTGGAGGAAGCCATCTCAGCAAGGACGGCGGAGGGAATTGAAGATTGGCTTTTTAGGACCCTCTCTAATAAGATGGAGGAGTTTTTTGATGGTCTCCTGGGTCGTTTGGGGATGCGGGTCCCCTCCTCGGAACCGTCATTAATGCGTGTTGATGGTGAGCAGTCTGCCCATGCGACGGGGATGCCTAAGAAGGACAGGAAAGAGGGGAAAAAGAAGACGTCATTAACTCAGCCGGTCTTTGAGAGGCCGACTTCTTCTGGTGGAAAGGCGGAAACACCTAAGCTGGCATCGGCAGATGCCCCTAATAGCCGGCCTGCATCGTTGCCGGATAGGGCGATGCAAAAGGGAAAACCTCAATCCTCCAACACTGCCGGAACCCAGAAAAAAAGCTGGGTAACGGTAGTTAAAAGGGGAAAGAAGAAGGGAGGAAAGACGGAGCCCAGACAAGCGCAGAACACTGGCGCCGATGCAGGCGCTAAGCGTGCACGTGGGACTTCCCAGAAAAGTTCCCCGCCGTCGCAGCGGATTCCACTGAAAAAGAAGGCGGTAAACAGGGAAAAAATAGTCCTGGCGGATCTCGGAATAAATAAAGCGCTAAAACCTAAAGGGCTCTTGCGGGGGTTTTCACGCTAGAGGTATCGGGTGTTGACGGAGCGGCGAAAGCGGATGCCCTCGCCCAAAAAATGACGGAGCTCTTTGCCGGTCGGGAGGGCGTGAGGGTTGCCCGACCAATAAAACGGCGGAGCTCCGGATTAGTGACCTGGACGACTCGGTCACGGTGGCCGAGCTGATCCGGGTAGCGGCGGAGGCTGGTAAGTGCCAGCCTTCAAACATCCAGGTAGACCCGATTAGAGAGGCGCCCAGTGGGCTTGGCACTGCCTGGGTTCGGTGCCCTCTTGCGGCAGCGAATGTCGTTGCGAGCGGGGGCCGAAGTCCGGGTCGGGTGGATAAGCGCCGGGGTTAGACTGTTGGATCAACGCCCCCTCCAGTGTTTCAAATGCCTGGAGGGTGGTCACGTGCGCGCAAATTGCAGCAACACAGTTGATCGTAGCAACCGCTGCTACAGATACGGCGAGAGCGGCCACAAGGCGCAGATGTGCTTGGCCCCGCCCAGGTGTCCGGTGTGCTCGGACCTTGGGCGCCCTGCTGGGCATCGGGTGGGAAGCAAGGCCTGTTCTCCTGCAAAGGGGAAAAAAGTAAGGACCACTTCCAAGGGGCCCGCAAAGAAACTGGCCGTCCCAACGGAAAAAGAAGTTGGATCCGATCCGCCTTGTCCTGCGCGTGCGCTCCCCACCATGAAAAGTGTGGAGTGCGTGAGCTTGGCGGTTAGCGGCGGGTCTAAAAATAGATCGAAAGAGGCGAGCGGTTTCTCAGGGTGGGAGGGACTGCCGAAGCCTCAGAGGCTCCAGCGATCTGTGACCAAAAGAGGGAGCCTGAAGAAGCTCGGGCTGTGGAGAAAATGGAGACGGAGGAATCCACCCCCTCTCATGGCTTCCAGTAATGCCAAGAAGCACTACCATTTTACAGGCCAACGTCAACCACGCTCGCGCCGCGCAAGAATTGTTCCTGCATACTATGGTGGAGCGTGGTTGCGGCCTGGGTATAGTTGCGGAGCCGTACAAGGTGCCGCCAAACCACCCCTATTGGGAGGTGGACACTCGCGGCTCCGCGGCAATTACCTGGAGGCAAACACCGCAGACCCCCCCCCCCCCCTTGCACTCGTAGTGAGGCCGGGGAGGGCTTTGTGGTGGTGCGATGGCGGCCCATCTCGGTGGTCGTGGTATACATTTCCCCGAGCGTCAGTCTGGCCCGATATAAGGAGATATTGGACGTCCTGGGAGATTGTGTCAGAAGACACCTCCCGGGGCCAACAATAGTGGCGGGGGACTTTAACGCCAAATCGGCACTGTGGGGTTCCCCGACCACGAACGCGAGGGGCTGGACACTCGAAGACTGGGCGGCGGGTCTGGGCCTGTGTGTCATAAATACGGGCTCAGAGAGCACCTGTGTGCGCCTGCAGGTGAGCTCGGTGATTGATATCACGTGGGCAAATACCCCTGTTGCGCGCCTTATTGGCGGCTGGAGGGTAGCAACAGAGTTGGAGACTCTCTCCGATCACCCTCTACATAGAGATGGTCATATCGGCCATCCCTCCAGAGGTGCTCGCTCGCCGTTTGGCTCCGGGGGGGGGGGGGGGACTACCTGAGATGGGCCATAAAAAAGATGGACCCAGCCCGCTTGAAAACGGCCATTATCGGGTCAATGTGGCGCGCGGAGTAGGTGGAACAGTGGGACGTCGACAATTGAGCGAACTAGCTCCGGGGCGTCGTGTCGGACGCGTGTGACGTTGCCATGCCTCGGGCTAGGCCGTTCCCCGACCGCAAACGTCCCGCGTATTGGTGGACGGGGGAGATCCACAGTCTTAGGCGAGCCTCCATACGTCCTAGGCGTGTATGGACGAGATCTCGAGCGGGACGTGTCAATGTAAGTGTCGCGGAAGCCGGCGAGGGCTACCGTGCTGCCCGGAATGCCCTCGCCACGGCCATTAGGGTGGCCAAGGAGAGGGCCTGGCAGGAACTCCTCCAGAGCCTCGATGAGGATCCATGGGGGCGCCCATACAAGTTGGTTTTGAACAAACTTAGACCAGCGGCGCCCCCCACAACGGTGAGCCTGGACCCTCAGTTCCTGGACGAGGTGGTGGACACCCTCTTTCCCGGCGGGGATGGGGGTGAGAAAGAACCCTTTCCGGCGGTGCAAGTGCCGGAATGGGACGAGGAATGGGGGTCACTCAGGAGGAGTTGGGGAGGGCTTTCAAGAGATTGGGAGCACGCAAGTCTCCCGGTCCGGACGGCCTCCCCGGCAGGGCCTGGTCCCTGGCCGCCGGGGAGCTGGCTGGTCAAATGAGGCGTCTGTTTACGACGTGCTTCAGGACTGGCCGATTCCCCAAGAGTTGGAAAGAGGCCCGAATGGTTCTCCTCCCAAAAGAGGGAAAACCTGCTGACTCACCCTCAGCGTATAGACCCATATGCTTGTTGGACGAGGCGGGAAAACTGCTCGAGCGAGTGATCGCTGAGCGTCTTGTCCGGCACCTGTCCCGGGGAGAAGGTCCGGATCTTAGCGAGGACCAATGCGGCTTCCGAGCGGGGAGATCTACTGTAGACGCGATCATTCGCGTCCGCTCCCTCTCGGAGGCCGAGACGAAAAATGGCAGGGTGCTGCTGGGTGTGTCGTTCGACATATCGAACGCTTTCAACACCCTACCATGGGTGGTCATAGGGATGGCGCTGGAGTACCACCGCGTCCCTCCCTACCTTATCGCGATTATTCGCGACTACCTCCGGGACAGGAAGCTAACCTATACGGACCGCGATGGGGTCCTAAGGGTGAGAATAATAGCGGGTGGGGTGCCGCAGGGCTCAGTCTTGGGGCCACTTTTGTGGCTTATCGGATACGACGCGGTTCTGCGTGTTCCCCTCCCCCCCCCCCCGGCTGCTGGGTCGCCGGCTATGCCGACGACACATTTTTGGGAGTCGGGGGGGATACATGGAAGGAGACCAGGGATCTGGCCAACGTGACGGTGGCCTGCGTGGTGCGCGCGATCAAGAGTCTAGGGCTTCGGGTGGCTCCTCAGAAGACGCAGACGGCGTTCTTCTATGACCGCTCGATGGGAAAGCCGCCCAGGCTGGACTTGACGGTGGAGGGGATCCGCATCCCCATAGGGGCCCATATTAAACATCTGGGGCTCTGTCTGGACGGAGTCTGGAGTTTTGGCGAGCATTTCGTTCGCCTAACTCCCAGAATGGAGGCGGTGGCGAACAGCCTTTGTAGGTTGTTGCCGAACCTGGGAGGGGCGAGCGGACGTGTTCGCCGGCTCTACGCCGGGACGGTAAACGCCGTGGCACTGTACGGCGCTCCGGTGTGGGCGTCGGAACTGGCGGCCACTGAACGTCTTAAGGCGCTACTGCGCCGTGTTCAGAGAAAGGTGGCCGTCAGGGTGTCAAGTGCTTACCCCACCGTCTTGCACGCGGCGGCAGCGACCCTGTCTGGGCTCCTCCCGATGGAGTTGCTCGCAAACATGTACGCTGAGGTGTACAGGCGTACGCGGGCTCTCCAGAGGGGAGGGGTCATTATAACGGACAGGGTCAAGAGAGCCATTAGACTCCAGACAAGGGCGACCCTTGATGCCGAATGGCAGAGGTATCTCGCCAACCCCGCGTTGGCGGGGAGGAGGGTCGTCGAAGCGTCTGGCCCTGCCTGTTTGAATGGGTGGGCAGAAGGGGACGCGGATTGTCGTTTCATGCGACGCAGGTGCTCACTGGGCATGGATGCTTCGGTGAGTACCTGTGTCGCATACAGAAGGAGCGCACCACGCAGTGCTATCACTGCGGCGCGGAGACGGACTCGGCGCAGCACACGCTGGAGTATTGTCCAGCGTGGGCGGAGGAGCGCCGGGTCCTACGCAATGCCGTTGGGCAGGATCTTTCCCTCTCGGCCATCGTGGCAACCATGGTCGGGGGGGAAGATAAGTGGAAAGCCGTGACGGTTTTCTGCGGCCAAGTAATGGCCCAGAAAGAAGCCGCCGAGAGGGTCCGCCGCGGGGAGCAGCCTGCGCCGGACGAGGACGTGGACGGGTTGACTTTAGGCCTTTGAGCAGGGTCCGCCGGAGGCGCCCCCCAAATCTCATGTCCCAACAGAACGTGAGATAACCCCGATGGGGGATGCGTTGAGGGGACTTGTCTCCTCGCGTAATCCCCCTCATAGATGGCTGAGTGGGCGGCCAGAGGGAAGTAAACATTACTACTTCCCTCTAGCTTAAGTGTGCCGACGCACTCTGGCGTACACATACTTCTCACCCCGGACGGTGAGAGGCTTGGGAGGTCGGTACGTGGGCGGGGTTACCTGCGTGTCGATTCTGCTTCCCCCAACAACGGGAGGGGTGGCGAGATGGTGGTGTTCACACCTCGCCACGTTTGCGATTCATGCCTATAGGGTCTGGGGGGAGAGCTTGCACTTCCCCGGGACAGGATGTCGGTGAGCATGGCACGGAGGAGTTCCCAGAAGTATCATTTCGTTTCCCGGGTTCCCCCCCTACAACGTGCCGAGAAGGACACCCGCTGGAGTTTTAGTGGGTAGGGTATACATGCAGTATCATAGGCGATGTGCATGTCATACAATCCCACACTCCCCTCGTCCTCACCCCAGTGGCGAGGGGGTCTTCCCCGAAAGGGGCTACTGGCTGAAACCTGGGACGCAGTTCCAGGGATTCCAGTAGTGGAAAATCTCTCCAGCGTTACCAAAAAAAAAAAAAAAAAAGGTGGAAGGTGCAGGCTGCGACAAGAAGAAACAAGAAGGGAAGAGCGAGCGGAGGTATGTTAATGGGGATAAGGAATGGATAGTAGAAAAAAATTAGGAGAGGGGGGTTGGAAGAAGGTAGGATGAAATGTGAAATAAAGATAGGAGAGGAGAGGTTGAGAATATTTGGGATATATGTAAATAATGATAAGGATAAGAAGTTGAAAGGTTTAAAAGATTAGATGGAAGAGGGGGGTGAGGGTATAAGGACAATGATTGGTGGAAATTTCAACGCAAGAACAGAAGAAGAAGGAGGATGGAATGACGAAAATGATCAAAAGAGGGAAGGGAGAAGAAGATCTAAGGATGAGAAAATAAACGGAGATGGGAGGAAGATGTTAGAGTTTATAGAAGATAGGGGATGGACGATTCTAAATGGTAACATGAAAGGAGACGAGGAAGGGGAATTTACGTATACTGGAGGAAAAGGGGAACCAGTGGTAGACTACGTAATAGGGGAAGAAAATGTGAGAAAAAGAGTTGAAAAAATGGAGGTGGGTGATAGAGTAGATTCAAATCATCATCCGTTAATCGTATGGATAAGAGGTAGGCTAAAGAAAAAAGAGAGGAAAAAGAAGAGACGGACCAAGGAGGAGAGAAATATGAAGTGAGGATGGAAGAAAGGAGTTCAAAGAGATGCTGGGACTGATAGAATAAGTGGAGGTAAACATACAGGAAGAATTGGAGATGGGGACGACGAGGATAAGGAAGATAATAGAGGAAACTGAGGAGGGAGAAAAGGGGAAGCAAAGAATAAAAGGGGATGGTGGGATACGGAATGTAGAGCAACAAAACGGAAGATAAAGAGGGAGTTAAGAAGATGGAGGAAAGGGAGAGGAAGCGCGGAGTGCTATAGAAGAAGGAAGAGGGAATATAGGGAGATGTGTGAAGAAAAGAAGAAGGAAGAAAAGGACAGGACGATCAGAGAGATAGGAGAAGCAAGAACGGAAGGAAAAGTATGGGAGCTGATTAGTAGAGTAAAAAGAAGAGGAAGAGAATAAACAAAGAGATAAAAAGTGTGCAAGTAGAAACTTGCACATTGCTTCCTCATAGTTTTTAAGTGTGCAAGTAGAAACTTGCACATTGCTTCCTCATAGTTTTTAAGTGAGCAAGTAGAAACTTGCACATTGTTTTCTTATAGTTTTTAAGTGAGCCAGTAGAAACTTGCACATTGCTTCCTCATAGTTTTTAAGTGAGCCAGTAGAAACTTGCACATTGCTTTCTCATAGTTTTTAAGTGAGCCAGTAGAAACTTGCACATTGCTTTCTCATAATTTTTAAGTAAGCAAGTCGAAACTTGCACATTACTTAATCAACATTTTATTTCGCTTATAAAGCTTCCTCTATGAGGAAGCTTGTTTTTTATTTGATGTACAATTATTAGTAAATATTCTTTAATTTGGCTTCCTCATAGAGGAAGCTTTATAAGCGAAATAAAATGTTGATTAAGTAATGTGCAAGTTTCGACTTGCTTACTTAAAAATTATGAGAAAGCAATGTGCAAGTTTCTACTGGCTCACTTAAAAACTATGAGAAAGCAATGTGCAAGTTTCTACTGGCTCACTTAAAAACTATGAGGAAGCAATGTGCAAGTTTCTACTGGCTCACTTAAAAACTATAAGAAAACAATGTGCAAGTTTCTACTTGCTCACTTAAAAACTATGAGGAAGCAATGTGCAAGTTTCTACTTGCACACTTAAAAACTATGAGGAAGCAATGTGCAAGTTTCTACTTGTGCACTTTAAAGCTATGAGGAAGCAATGTGCAAGTTTCAACTTGCACACTTTAAAGCTATGAGAAAACAATGTGCAAGTTTCTACTTGCTCACTTAAAAACTATGAGGAAGCAATGTGCAAGTTTCTACTTGCACACTTAAAAACTATGAGAAAGCAATGTGCAAGTTTCTACTTGCACACTTTAAAGCTATGAAGAAGCAATGTGCAAGTTTCAACTTGCACACTTTAAAGCTATGAGAAAGCAATGTGCAAGTTTCTACTTGCACACTTAAAAGCTATGAGGAAGCAATGTGCAAGTTTCTACTTGCACACTTAAAAGCTATATGGAAGCAATGTGCCAGTTTCTACTTGCTCACTTTTTTTATTATCCTAAAAAATCATTTTTTGAAGTCTCAATTATTAAGACTTGAGATGTTCTAACTGCAATTAAAAAATTAGTTTTTTTGCAAAAAGACTAGCCCTTTTGCAAAAGGCCGCCCTTTTGCGAAACACTGATCGTTTCCCAATAAAACTGAACGCACGTTAGGCTTTTTGGCATACATTGGCTGATGCTAGGCTAGACACTTACGTCAGTTTTATTTAAAAAACGATCAATGCTTTTGCAATAGAGCGCCCTTTCGCCCTCTCTCTCATTCTCTCTTTCTCTTTCTTTTTCTCATTTGAAATTTTGGAGAATTTGTACATATATCGAAGCTTTATAAAGCTGGGTCTAATCAACCAAACCATAATGAATTATATATGAAATAGGGGTAGAAAAAACTGAAAAATATATTAGAATCAAAAAATTTCTAATAATTAATACTAAATTGTCAAAAAATATCAATTTATGAAAAGTCTCAATTGTTGAGACTTTGGATGTAGCCCTTAAAAATTAAAATTTTAAGATTTTAGTTATTTTTTTAATTCTACTATATTTTTCAGTTTTTTCTACCCTTATTTCATATATAATTCTTCAAGATTTGGTTGATTAGTTTTTGAGTTAAAGACATTTAAAATTTCAGGGAATCCGTCCATACATAAACATGAGTCTAATCAACCAAATTTTAAAGAATTTTATATGAAATAGGGGTAAAAAAGACAGAAAAATATAATAAAATTAAAAATAGCCCAATATTCCAAAACTTACAAAAGTTAGAACAATCAAAGGCATTTCTTAAAAAATTCAAAATTTTATAAAGAAAGAAGCCCTTTACCAATTATCGCTAAATTTAATTCCATTCTTCCTTAAATAATACTTTATTGATTAAAAAAAATTTAGCCTTATATCTCAATATTTGCATAAGTTAGAGCAACCAGGGACATTTCGAAAAAATTTAAAAATTTTTTAAAAAAAGAACCCTTTCATTAATTATTGCCAAATTCAATATCAACCTTTCTTAAATGATACTTTATTGATTTAAAAAAAAACGGCCCGATATCTCAATATTTGCTGAAGTTAATGCAACCACGAACATTTCTAAAAAAATTCAAAAATTTTTTTAAAAAGAACCCCTTTACCGATCATCGCCAAATTTAATACCAACTTTCCTTGAATGATGCTTTATCGATTAAAAAAAAAAAACAGCCCGATATCTCAATATTTGCGAAAGTTAAAGCAACCACGGACATTTCTAAAAAAATTCAAAAATTTTTTTTAAAAAGAACCCCTTTACCGATCATCGCCAAATTCAATACCAACTTTCCTTGAATGATGCTTTATCGATTTAAAAAAAAAAACAGCCCGATATCTCAATATTTGCGGAAGTTAGAGCAACCACGGACATTTCTAAAAAAATTTAAAATTTAATAAAAAAAACTCCTTTACCGATCATCGCCAAATTCAATACCAACCTTCCTTGAATGATACTCTATCCATAAAAAAAAATTCAGCCCAATATTTCAATATTTGCGAAAGTTAGAGCAACCACGGACATTTCTTCCAAACAACAAATTGAAAAAACAGATTAACACATATAAAAATTGACATATAATATGTGAAACCAGCAACTTATATAGTCATTTATAAGATGAAAATTAGTTCTCTCTCTGATTTTCATTCGACTTCGATTGACATACTTTTTTAAAAAGTAGACATTCAAAATTTATAGTAAAATCATAGTTTTATTGCACATTGTAAGTATACATTTAAAAAATATAGTTTTATAGGTATTATTGTTCTTTAATTATATTCATTAATATAATTAAAAACCAGACCAGTTTTCTCCACATGAGAGATATCAATTCTCAACTTCTCATGCAGGGGGTACAGTTTTAAATATAAAATTTGCACATTTTTTAATTATATTGTTAATTTTTCTAATTCTATTATATTTTTTAGTTTATTATATTCTAATTTAGACTTTTCATAAATTAATGTTTTTAGGCAATTTAGTATTAATTAATCAAAGGAATATAAAGGCTCTCTAAATTAAAAATATATAAGATAATAAGGCAATAGAGCCAACGCGCGGTAATTGGTGCGCAATAAAATTTTAATCAAAAATAATCAAAAATAATTTACAAACGTACGTTTCGACTCATTCTTCGAGTCCTCTTCAGCGCATAAATTAAATAAATACACAAAATTAAAAATAAAAAAACTCGTAACTTTGCATAATGCCGTAGTCAAAAATAAAATGTACCATAGTCAAACTGTCAAACAAATTCTGCACATTCTCGCAGTTCAATTAACGCGGTATAAGCGCAGTCCTGGGTGTTACAAAGGTGTACGCATTGTGTCTCACACTTATACATTCGCAGATGCATTCTCCGAAGAACTCCCAGGCATCCTCATGGATGGAAAGATAAATAATTCTAATAACGAGCAGAGTGACTTTAAAACTACTTTCTTCACCATCCCGTATATCCCTTCAATTTCGGAACAATACAGACACAAAATTAAAGACTTGGATGTCAAACTCTCATATTATAGTCTCAACAAAATGCGTAATTTTATAAAGGTGCATAAAGATACCCTCCCCGATCCTTCTAGGAGTAACGTTGTATATAAGATAAATTGCATGAACTGTGATGCATCATATGTGGGCCAGACTGGAAGAAAATTACAGACGAGAATTGAAGAACATCAATCTCACATTAGAAGGAAAACTAAGTCTCATTCTGTCTTGACTGACCATAGATTAAATTGTAACCACGACTTTGATTGGAATGGAGTGGAAATTTTGGATAATGAACCGTTTTTTAAGAAACGACTAATATCTGAAATGATAAACATTAAAAGACAAAACAAAGGTTTAAATCTGCAGACGGACACAGAGAGTCCTCCGGATATTTATTTATGCGCTATTGAAGGTCTCGCCAAACTTTGATGTTACTTTTGTTTTTCGTTTATTTTACACTCCGGCACCAGGTTGTTGTTCGACCTCTAGTCATTTTTATTTGAAACGTTAAGATGACAAGTCGTGTATTAAGTATTGAAATTAATTATTGCGGAGTGAACTGCGCATTGTAAGTTTATTTAATCTATATTGTCGAGCGCTTGTGGTTGCATTTGTTGGATGTTACTCCGAATTAACTACACAGGTATCATGCACTTCACATTCCTGGATATATTGGAGATGAGGATGTCATCTATCTTTTTTCTGAGGATGCCTGGGAGTTCTTCGGAGAATGCATCTGCGAATGTATAAGTGTGAGACACAATGCGTACACCTTTGTAACACCCAGGACTGCGCTTATACCGCGTTAATTGAACTGCGAGAATGTGCAGAATTTGTTTGACAGTTTGACTATGGTACATTTTATTTTTGACTACGGCATTATGCAAAGTTACGAGTTTTTTTATTTTTAATTTTGTGTATTTATTTAATTTATGCGCTGAAGAGGACTCGAAGAATGAGTCGAAACGTACGTTTGTAAATTATTTTTGATTATTTTTGATTAAAATTTTATTGCGCACCAATTACCGCGCGTTGGCTCTATTGCCTTATTATCTTATATATTTTTAGTATTAATTATTGGCAACTTTTCTAATTTGATTATATTTTTTCAGTATTTTCTACTTCTATTTCACATATAATTCTTTAAGGTTTGATTGATTAGTTTTTGAGTTAAAGGCATTTAAAATTTCTGGGAATCCGTACATACATAAAAGCCTTATAAAGTTAATTGTGAGTCTAATCAACCAAATCTTAAAGAATTATATATAAAATAGGGGTAGAAAAGACAGAAGAATATAATAAAATTAGAAATAGCCAAATATTTCAAAACTTACAAAAGTTAGAGCAATCAAAGGCATTTTTTAAAATATCGTGCTATTTCTAATTTTATTATATTTTTCAGTCTTTTCTACCTCTATTTCATATATAATTCTTTAAAATTTGATTGATCAGTTCTCGTGTTACACACATTTCAAATTTCGGAGAATTCGTACATACATAGAAGCTTTATAAAGCTGAGTCTAATCAACCAAATCTTGAAGAATTATATATAAAATTGGGGTAGAAATGACTGAAGAATATAATAGAATTTGTTTTACTTTTTAATTATTGTCATTATTAAGTTTTATTTACATAAATATGGACTAAAGATTTTATGTTTAGTATCAATCATCCCTTGGTTTTCCCGGGCGTTTTTCAGGAATTTCGAGATTGCTCGCTTGCGATGTACACAGAACTTCGATATTTCACTTTAAAAATATCCGGGAAAACCAAAAGATAAAATCGGTAATCGGTAAGTAAAATATCGAGATTCTGTGTACATCGCGAGCGAGCAATCTCGAAATTCCCGGAAAAACGCCCTGGAAAATCAAAGGATGAAGACGCTGATCGGTAAGTGAAATATCGGGGTTCCGTAGTAACCTATGTTTTGCGCAAGGATGTAAAGAGTAATTGTGCAAGAGTTGGTTCAGATCGATCGAATAGTTTATGAGTGTATAAAGAACAAACAGACTTAAAATACGCCCGGGAAAACAAAGGGATAAAATCGGTAATCGGTAAGTGAAATATCGAAGTTTTGTGCGTACATCGCGAGCGAGCAATCTCAAAAGTCCCGAAAAAAACGCCCGGAAAAACCAAGGAATAAAGTAGCTGATCGGTAAGTGAATAATCGAGATTCCGTAGTAGCCTATGTTTTGCGCAAGGATGTAAAGAGTAACTGTGCAAAAGGAGCAACCAGGGACATTTCTAAAAAAATTAAAAATTTTTTAAAAAAAGAACCCTTTTACCGATTATCGCCAAATTCAATATCAACCTTTCTTAAATGATACTTTATTGATTAAAAAAAAATCGGCCCGATATCTCAATATTTGCTGAAGTTAATGCAATCACGAACATTTCTAAAAAAACTCAAATTTTTTTTTAAAAAGAACCCCTTTACCGATTATCGCCAAATTCAATACCAATCTTCCTTGAATAATACTCTATCGATTAAAAAAAAAACAACCGATATCTCAATATTTGCGGAAATTAAAGCAACCACGGACATTTCTAAAAAAATTTAAAAATTCTTTTAAAAAGAACGCCTTTACCGATCATCGCCAAATTCAATACCAACCTTCCTTGAATGATGCTCTATCGATAAAAAAAAAACAGCCCGATATCTCAATATTTGCGGAAGTTAGAGCAACCACAACAAATCACCACATACATACATACATACGGACATTTTTTTTAAAGGCAATTTTTCGACGTTTTAGAACATTCTGAACACATTGGCATCAAAACCTAAAAAACAATTTTTTCTTTGGTCTTTTCTACCCCTATTTCATATATTTTTCTTTAATATTTGGTTGATTAGACCTAGCTTTATATACGATCAAAGGTCCATATACGAAGTTTATGAAAACAAAGCTTCCTCTATGAGGAAGCAAAATGGAACAGTAGAAGAAGTATTTTATGGGGTTGATGGGAGGGGTCGAGAGTAGGGTGATAAGAGGAGATGGAAAAAAGGAGAGACAAGTAGAAGATGAGATTGAGCTGGAAGAAGTAAGATGCAATAGGGAAATTAAAAGTGGAAAAAATAATAGGTAGTGATGGAATACCAAACGAGGCTTGGAAATATGGAGAAGAAATGGAGAGATGGGTTTGGGAGATATGTAGGAGAGTTTGGAGGGGAGAGGGTTGGCCGGAGCAATGAAAGGAAGGTGAGATAGTCCCAATAATAAAGAAGGGAGAAGGGCAAGAAGTGAGAGATTATAGAGGGATAACAATCGTGTCATCGATGTACAAAATTCATACGGCGATACTGGCAGAAAGATTGAGAGTGGAAGTAGAGACAAAGAACTTGATACCAGATAATCAGGCGGGTTTCAGAAGAGGAATGGGTACGATGGACCAGATATATGCTCTGAATTATTTGATCAATAGACAGTTGGGAAAGGTAGAAAAAAAATGACGGCACTATTTATAGACCTGAAGGCGGCTTTCAACTCAGTAAACAAAGATGTGTTAATAGAGGCTATGAAAAGTAGAGGCGTGAGAGAGGGATTGATAAACAGGGTTGAAGAGGTCTTAAGAGAGACAAAGGTAGGGTAAAAGTGGGTGGGCATTGTGGAGGTGTATTTTGGATGGCAAAGAGTGTGAGACAGGGATGCCCACTGAGTCCACTACTCTTTACCTTGTTGATTTGCAGACATGGAAGACTACATGAAGAGAGGGGGTTGGGACGGGGTAAAATTGAAGGGGGGGAGTTTACACGCTGATGTACACGGACGATGTAGCGTTAATGGCGGAAGAGGAACAAGACATAAGATCAATGATAAGCAGACTGGAGGGGTATTTGGATTTGAAAGGATTAGTGCTGAGTACGGAAAAAACAAAGATAATGAGATTTAGGAAAGGAGGTGGAAGAAAGAAAAGCATCGAGTCGTGATAGAAGGGAGAGAAGATAGAGGAGGTTGAAGAATTCAAGTATCTAGGATATACGATTAAGGCGAACGAGGGACATGAGGCGCATATAAGAGAGAGGAGAAGGAAGGCGGCGTTGGTAATGAGAGGTCTGGGGGATAGGAAAAAGAATGTGGGGAAAGGATTGGAGGAGAAGGATCTGGCTATACGATACACTTGTATGGACAGTGGTGGGATATGGAGTGGAAGTTTGGGGATGGAAAGAGAGGAAAAAGGTGGAAAGTGTACATACATGAGAGATATCTAAGATGGACGTTTGGATTAAACTGGAGGATTCCAGGCTATATGGTAAGAGATGAAGTAGAAAGGGAGATGATGAGAGGTAGAGCGAGTAAGAGAGTTTGGAAGTTTGAGAGAAAATTGGAGGAAGGAAGAGGAGGGGGAATCGCGAGGAAATGTCTTGAGGAGATGAAGGAGAGATGGAAGAAAGGAAAGATAATAGGAAGATGGGAGCAGGAAAGATAGGAATATATGGAGGAGATGGGCGTGGGTATAGGTGAAGAGGAAGGATTGAAGTATGAGAAACTCGCAGAAAGAGGGAGAGGGAGAGGGAGAGGGAGAGAGAGAATTTGAGTTTGAGTTTATTTATTATGCCATAGTCAAGACTTTAGGCAAGTGATGAATAATACAATGGTATACAAGAAATAAGCAAGAGCGAAATACAAAAACAGAAGCTGGAATAAGTTTAAACTAAAAGGATACAAGACGCTGTGTGATAACTACAATGAAGCAGTACGCAAAAGTGAAAACAATGAAGATAATAATGTCAATGTAACGAAAAAGTAATGATATTATTTCCCTTAAGCCAATGCTACATTACTTATTATACTAAATAAGTCGAATGAAACATGTTAGAATGTACATAATTGATATGATAATATTGCGTCACATAACCAAACATATTGCGTCACATCAATTTTTTGTACTATGATAAGATTATATCAAAAGATGCTAAGCTGCTTGGACAAAATATAATATTTCAAGAGATAAATAAAATTTATAAGATTCATGAAAACAAATATTATTTTTCCTTTTTGGCAAGCTTTAAAGGAATAACTTATAAGACAAATAGCTTTGTGTTATACGGAAAAGATAGTTTTGGATACTACAATCTATGTCAAATTAAATATCTTATTATCGACGTAGAATTTAAAAACATACTTTTTTGGTACCAAAATAAGTATTTGTTATAATTCAACTAATGGTTTATTTGAAAAGTTACCAAAAAGAATAATACGAAAATATTTATTAGTTACACAGAAAAAAAAATTTTATACCATTTTTCGTAGCGTTTTTAATTTCATCTTTCATACCATTTTTCGTAGCATTTTTTATTCCCTATTTTATACCATTTTTCGTAGCATTTTTAATTTCATCTTTTATACCAATTTTGTAGCATTTTTAATGCCATCTTTCATACCACTTCGTAGCATTTTTAATTCCATCTTTCATACCATTCTTCGTAGCAGTTTTTATTCCATCTTGTATACCACTTTTATTTCCATCCTTCATATCTATTTTTGTAGCATTCTTAAATCCACCGTTTTATACCATTCTTCGTAGCATTTTTCATTCCATCTTTCATCTCATTTTTAATTCCATCCTTTATATCTATTTCCGTAGAATTCTTAATTACATTTTTCATACCACTCTTCGTAGCATTTTTCATTCCACCTTATATATCATTCTTTGTAGCATTTTTAATTCCATTTTTCATATTATTTTCCGTAGTATTTTTAATTCCATCTTTCATGCCATACTTCGTAGCATTTTTCATTCCATCTTTCATATTATTTTCCGTAGCAATTTTTATTCCATCTTTTATACCATTTTTCGTAGCATTTTACATTCCTTCTTTTATACCATTTTTTGTAGAATTTTTAATTCCATCTTTTATACCATTTTTCATACCATTTTTCATACCATTTTGAATTCCATCTTTCATACCAATTTAGTAGAATTTTTAATTCCATTTTTAATACCATTTTTCGTAGCATTTTTTATTCCATCTTTTATATAATTTTTCGTAACCTTTCAAATTCCATCTTTCACACAATTTTTCGTAGAATTTTTCATATCATTTTCTGTAGCATTATTAATTCCATCTTTCATATCATTTTTGGATCTTATACCATTTATCTTAGCATTTTTAATTCCATCTTTTATACCAATTGTGTAGCATTTTTAATGCCATCTTTCAAACCATTTCGTAGCATTTTCCATTCCATTTTTTATACCACTTTTTGTAGCATTTTTAATTTTATCTTTCATACCATTTTTCGTAGCATTTTATATTCCACTTCCACTTCCAGAGCACAGCACAGCACAGCGCAGAGCAGCGCAGCACAGCACAGCACAGCACAGCACAGCACAGCACAGCACAGCACAGCACAGCACAGCACAGCACAGCACAGCACAGCACAGCACAGCACAGCACAGCACAGCACAGCACAGCACAGCACAGCACAGCACAGCACAGCACAGCACAGCACAGCACAGCACAGCACAGCACAGCACAGCACAGCACAGCACAGCACAGCACAGCACAGCACAGCACAGCACAGCACAGCACAGCACAGCACAGCACAGCACAGCACAGCACAGCACAGCACAGCACAGCACAGCACAGCACAGCACAGCACAGCACAGCACAGCACAGCACAGCACAGCACAGCACAGCACAGCACAGCACAGCACAGCACAGCACAGCACAGCACAGCACAGCACAGCACAGCACAGCACAGCACAGCACAGCACAGCACAGCACAGCACAGCACAGCACAGCACAGCACAGCACAGCACAGCACAGCACAGCACAGCACAGCACAGCACAGCACAGCACAGCACAGCACAGCACAGCACAGCACAGCACAGCACAGCACAGCACAGCACAGCACAGCACAGCACAGCACAGCACAGCACAGCACAGCACAGCACAGCACAGCACAGCACAGCACAGCACAGCACAGCACAGCACAGCACAGCACAGCACAGCACAGCACAGCACAGCACAGCACAGCACAGCACAGCACAGCACAGCACAGCACAGCACAGCACAGCACAGCACAGCACAGCACAGCACAGCACAGCACAGCACAGCACAGCACAGCACAGCACAGCACAGCACAGCACAGCACAGCACAGCACAGCACAGCACAGCACAGCACAGCACAGCACAGCACAGCACAGCACAGCACAGCACAGCACAGCCAGCACAGCACAGCACAGCACAGCACAGCACAGCACAGCACAGCACAGCACAGCACAGCACAGCACAGCACAGCACAGCACAGCACAGCACAGCACAGCACAGCACAGCACAGCACAGCACAGCACAGCACAGCACAGCACAGCACAGCACAGCACAGCACAGCACAGCACAGCACAGCACAGCACAGCACAGCACAGCACAGCACAGCACAGCACAGCACAGCACAGCACAGCACAGCACAGCACAGCACAGCACAGCACAGCACAGCACAGCACAGCACAGCACAGCACAGCACAGCACAGCACAGCACAGCACAGCACAGCACAGCACAGCACAGCACAGCACAGCACAGCACAGCACAGCACAGCACAGCACAGCACAGCACAGCACAGCACAGCACAGCACAGCACAGCACAGCACAGCACAGCACAGCACAGCACAGCACAGCACAGCACAGCACAGCACAGCACAGCACAGCACAGCACAGCACAGCACAGCACAGCACAGCACAGCACAGCACAGCACAGCACAGCACAGCACAGCACAGCACAGCACAGCACAGCACAGCACAGCACAGCACAGCACAGCACAGCACAGCACAGCACAGCACAGCACAGCACAGCACAGCACAGCACAGCACAGCACAGCACAGCACAGCACAGCACAGCACAGCACAGCACAGCACAGCACAGCACAGCACAGCACAGCACAGCACAGCACAGCACAGCACAGCACAGCACAGCACAGCACAGCACAGCACAGCACAGCACAGCACAGCACAGCACAGCACAGCACAGCACAGCACAGCACAGCACAGCACAGCACAGCACAGCACAGCACAGCACAGCACAGCACAGCACAGCACAGCACAGCACAGCACAGCACAGCACAGCACAGCACAGCACAGCACAGCACAGCACAGCACAGCACAGCACAGCACAGCACAGCACAGCACAGCACAGCACAGCACAGCACAGCACAGCACAGCACAGCACAGCACAGCACAGCACAGCACAGCACAGCACAGCACAGCACAGCACAGCACAGCACAGCACAGCACAGCACAGCACAGCACAGCACAGCACAGCACAGCACAGCACAGCACAGCACAGCACAGCACAGCACAGCACAGCACAGCACAGCACAGCACAGCACACAGCACAGCACAGCACAGCACAGCACAGCACAGCACAGCACAGCACAGCACAGCACAGCACAGCACAGCACAGCACAGCACAGCACAGCACAGCACAGCACAGCACAGCACAGCACAGCACAGCACAGCACAGCACAGCACAGCACAGCACAGCACAGCACAGCACAGCACAGCACAGCACAGCACAGCACAGCACAGCACAGCACAGCACAGCACAGCACAGCACAGCACAGCACAGCACAGCACAGCACAGCACAGCACAGCACAGCACAGCACAGCACAGCACAGCACAGCACAGCACAGCACAGCACAGCACAGCACAGCACAGCACAGCACAGCACAGCACAGCACAGCACAGCACAGCACAGCACAGCACAGCACAGCACAGCACAGCACAGCACAGCACAGCACAGCACAGCACAGCACAGCACAGCACAGCACAGCACAGCACAGCACAGCACAGCACAGCACAGCACAGCACAGCACAGCACAGCACAGCACAGCACAGCACAGCACAGCACAGCACAGCACAGCACAGCACAGCACAGCACAGCACAGCACAGCACAGCACAGCACAGCACAGCACAGCACAGCACAGCACAGCACAGCACAGCACAGCACAGCACAGCACAGCACAGCACAGCACAGCACAGCACAGCACAGCACAGCACAGCACAGCACAGCACAGCACAGCACAGCACAGCACAGCACAGCACAGCACAGCACAGCACAGCACAGCACAGCACAGCACAGCACAGCACAGCACAGCACAGCACAGCACAGCACAGCACAGCACAGCACAGCACAGCACAGCACAGCACAGCACAGCACAGCACAGCACAGCACAGCACAGCACAGCACAGCACAGCACAGCACAGCACAGCACAGCACAGCACAGCACAGCACAGCACAGCACAGCACAGCACAGCACAGCACAGCACAGCACAGCACAGCACAGCACAGCACAGCACAGCACAGCACAGCACAGCACAGCACAGCACAGCACAGCACAGCACAGCACAGCACAGCACAGCACAGCACAGCACAGCACAGCACAGCACAGCACAGCACAGCACAGCACAGCACAGCACAGCACAGCACAGCACAGCACAGCACAGCACAGCACAGCACAGCACAGCACAGCACAGCACAGCACAGCACAGCACAGCACAGCACAGCACAGCACAGCACAGCACAGCACAGCACAGCACAGCACAGCACAGCACAGCACAGCACAGCACAGCACAGCACAGCACAGCACAGCACAGCACAGCACAGCACAGCACAGCACAGCACAGCACAGCACAGCACAGCACAGCACAGCACAGCACAGCACAGCACAGCACAGCACAGCACAGCACAGCACAGCACAGCACAGCACAGCACAGCACAGCACAGCACAGCACAGCACAGCACAGCACAGCACAGCACAGCACAGCACAGCACAGCACAGCACAGCACAGCACAGCACAGCACAGCACAGCACAGCACAGCACAGCACAGCACAGCACAGCACAGCACAGCACAGCACAGCACAGCACAGCACAGCACAGCACAGCACAGCACAGCACAGCACAGCACAGCACAGCACAGCACAGCACAGCACAGCACAGCACAGCACAGCACAGCACAGCACAGCACAGCACAGCACAGCACAGCACAGCACAGCACAGCACAGCACAGCACAGCACAGCACAGCACAGCACAGCACAGCACAGCACAGCACAGCACAGCACAGCACAGCACAGCACAGCACAGCACAGCACAGCACAGCACAGCACAGCACAGCACAGCACAGCACAGCACAGCACAGCACAGCACAGCACAGCACAGCACAGCACAGCACAGCACAGCACAGCACAGCACAGCACAGCACAGCACAGCACAGCACAGCACAGCACAGCACAGCACAGCACAGCACAGCACAGCACAGCACAGCACAGCACAGCACAGCACAGCACAGCACAGCACAGCACAGCACAGCACAGCACAGCACAGCACAGCACAGCACAGCACAGCACAGCACAGCACAGCACAGCACAGCACAGCACAGCACAGCACAGCACAGCACAGCACAGCACAGCACAAGCACAGCACAGCACAGCACAGCACAGCACAGCACAGCACAGCACAGCACAGCACAGCACAGCACAGCACAGCACAGCACAGCACAGCACAGCACAGCACAGCACAGCACAGCACAGCACAGCACAGCACAGCACAGCACAGCACAGCACAGCACAGCACAGCACAGCACAGCACAGCACAGCACAGCACAGCACAGCACAGCACAGCACAGCACAGCACAGCACAGCACAGCACAGCACAGCACAGCACAGCACAGCACAGCACAGCACAGCACAGCACAGCACAGCACAGCACAGCACAGCACAGCACAGCACAGCACAGCACAGCACAGCACAGCACAGCACAGCACAGCACAGCACAGCACAGCACAGCACAGCACAGCACAGCACAGCACAGCACAGCACAGCACAGCACAGCACAGCACAGCACAGCACAGCACAGCACAGCACAGCACAGCACAGCACAGCACAGCACAGCACAGCACAGCACAGCACAGCACAGCACAGCACAGCACAGCACAGCACAGCACAGCACAGCACAGCACAGCACAGCACAGCACAGCACAGCACAGCACAGCACAGCACAGCACAGCACAGCACAGCACAGCACAGCACAGCACAGCACAGCACAGCACAGCACAGCACAGCACAGCACAGCACAGCACAGCACAGCACAGCACAGCACAGCACAGCACAGCACAGCACAGCACAGCACAGCACAGCACAGCACAGCACAGCACAGCACAGCACAGCACAGCACAGCACAGCACAGCACAGCACAGCACAGCACAGCACAGCACAGCACAGCACAGCACAGCACAGCACAGCACAGCACAGCACAGCACAGCACAGCACAGCACAGCACAGCACAGCACAGCACAGCACAGCACAGCACAGCACAGCACAGCACAGCACAGCACAGCACAGCACAGCACAGCACAGCACAGCACAGCACAGCACAGCACAGCACAGCACAGCACAGCACAGCACAGCACAGCACAGCACAGCACAGCACAGCACAGCACAGCACAGCACAGCACAGCACAGCACAGCACAGCACAGCACAGCACAGCACAGCACAGCACAGCACAGCACAGCACAGCACAGCACAGCACAGCACCCTCTCAGGGGCCGGAGGCGGCCCTCCCCGGGTGTCCCTAGGGACTCCCGGGACCGGCCCCGATACGGGTTTTGCGAACCCGAGGTACCCGAGCACAGCAGCATAGTAATCTCCGTCAGCCGCGCGGCTGGCGGAGACCGGGGGGCCCTTTTCAGGACCCGCGAGGTGGGCGGCCTCTACAAAAGTCGCCCGGCCGGTCGGGGCTGTGTGGGATTAAGCCCTTGCTCTTCCACCGACTTATGGGAAGAAAAACCCAGACAGAAAACCAGGGGCCCGGCTAACCTCTTAGGAGTCTGGTGATAGCTTCGGCTACCCAGCTCCAGTAGCCGGTAGGGGATGGCGACCCAGACTACAAACGCCCGGTCGGCCGGGACCGTTAAGCCCGTATCAGACTACCGACTGCAAAGGCCGACCCGACTGCCAACTACGACTGCCGACTCTAACAGACCAATCAAAATGAGGTGCCGACTGACTGAATCGCCCAACTCGCGTTTAGATTGGAGTCTATTTTTCGAGTCAGTCGGTCGAGGCAGTCAGTCGGCCTTTGCAGTCGATAGTCTGATAGGGGCTTTAGTGGGATGTTTTTACTCCTCCCGCCGGCCTAGAGGAAGGTCACCTCGATAAAAAGACCACGGGGTGGGGTTGGGGAGAGTGGTCCCTGTTCCCGAGGCGGGCAGGGATGTCGTCTCGCCGAGGGGACGGAAAGGCCCCCTCCTTCTTTCCTCCATTGCACGCCGGTGCTCCGAAAGGAGGGATAGGTGGGGTATCCCTCTTTCAACCCAGCCCAGGACGTGGCCCTGGGTTGGTTGGAGGAGAGGCCCACACTCGGTCGCACACCAGGGACGTGGTCCCACGGTCTGCCGAGTGTGGAGGGTCGTCTGGGCCGCTCGGACGTATTCCGAGCTCGGGGCCAAGCGACCTGGGAGGGTGACCGCCCGGGCCACTCGGACATATTCCGAGGTTGGGGCCAGGCGATTTTTCTGGAAGGACACCCGCCGAACCGCTCGGACATATTCCGAGGTCGGGGCCGGCGGGGCCGCCGGACGTATGGGCCGGGGGCGCGCGGGTGACTCTGGTGGTTGGGGATCGCATCCCTCCCAAACCCGGCCACTAGGGTCGGAAAACAGCCGTCGGTGCGGAGGTTACCTCGGCCGGCGGCTGAACACGGTACGCTGGTCGTCACGGCGGGTAAGGCGTTGGAAAGGGTGCGACCTCTTTTCGCCTCAACCGTCCGTGGGGCCCCCCGCAAGGCGGCGCCCGCTGCGGTGCCCCCGAGGTCAGAGGCGTGGGAACCCTGAAAGCCCATGGGGGGCTGGGCCTTGATGCCCTCTCCCCATGGGTAAGGGGCTTGAATGTGTGGCCCCGATGTAACATTCCGGGGTCCTCTACATATGCCGGCTTAAGCCGGAGTAGCCGTAGCGGGTAGCGGGATGAAAAAGAAAATGGACTTAAAACAAAAAACAAACACGGAGGAGCAGAACCCCGAGACAAGGGATAACGAGGAGACGAACTCGCGGCGACGGAACAGCCTGGCTTGTCCGAAGAGCGCGAAGTTGTTGAGGGACAGGGCACTCAGCGCTGGCTCTTACTCCACGACGGCCAAGGGGGCCCCCAAACCGCAGGAACTGCAAGACACGGTTCAACGCGAAAGGGAGTCTCGTGCAACGCGCGCGAGCTTGAGGACGACAGCACCTCGTAACAGGTCAAGGTCGGTACGTCGAGGAGGGGAGGATAACTCCCGCTCCACAGACGAGTCGTCTGATGTGGAGATGCGGGAAAACTATATAGTCGTCACGCAGGCAAGCGATGACGACGATAGCGCCGAGGTTGTTGTCGACGAATCGGAAGAGTCCGATGTCGGTGGGGATGTGCACGAGGAATTGGGGGACTCTGATCCTGACGGGGCCCGTGACGCGAACCCCGGCGACAGTAATGTGGGCAATAACGCGGCACACAATAAGACCGCCGACGAGAGGAAGAAACGGGGACGCCCCCCCACAACTGGCGGACACTACAGTAAGCAGAAGGAGGAGGCAATGCGGGCGGTAGAGGACGCGAAACGGGAGGTGCATGAGGTTTTCAACCCCGCGGTGCTTCCGAGCCTCTCCAAAAATCGGAGGGCCTTTGAGAAGCAAGAAAAGAAGAGACTCAAGCACTTCCCAACCAACGAGATCCCGGGCTTTATCATACAATCCGTTCGAGGCATTGACAAATCTCTAAGAGGTCCGGCAAACTTTCCGGGGTCTAAGAGGTTGCTGAACGAGTCGGCAGCCACAATATCTGCCGCCGTCGGTGAACTTATTCAGAGGATTCAGGATCCTCTTACCGGCCCAGGCAGGGATGCCGAAATGGAGGAACTGCGCCACAAAATTTCCGCCCAAGAGGCAAAAATAGATAGCATGAGGGCATTACGGGAGGTCAACGTCCGGCTGCAGGCGCAGATGCAAGACCTGCAGGCACAGGTAACGCAGATGCAACTGCGGCTGGAACGACAGCAACAGCAAGCCCAGTCTCAACGGGACCCATACCTTCTGAGCTGTCACTTTCGATGAGCACCCTTCTCCTCTTGTTGCCCTGTTCCCTCGTTATTGGAAACAGGGCAACAAGAGGAGAAGGGTGCTCATCGAATGTGACAGCTCAGAAGGTATGGGTCCCGTTGAGACTGTCACTGAGACTACCGCATGCGACGAGAGCACCTATGATGCGATCATGGAAGAGGTGCGTAAGGAAGGCATGCCCCCAGTAATAAGACCCTCGATACAAGGCGTATCGAGGATCATGGAGAATGCTGTACCTCCCATGGGCGCCGCGACCTCGAAGGTCAAACTTTCACTGACCAGGGAGTTGGCGGCTTCCTCTCGATGCGTAACGGTTCCTATGGCTGCATCCAAGGCCAAAGCCAAGGCCAAGGATAACGTCAAGGACAACGCAGGCATGGAGGAAAGGATCTACCGATCCCTCGAAAATAGGGTGGAGGGCCTGATCGAGAGATTGGTCGGTGGTCTGGCGCCTCTAACACAGACCCCGGCCCAGAGGCAAGAGGGAGGAGAAACGGAGGTGCTCGCGCCCTCGGACAGGAGGTCCGTCAAAGGAGGGAAGGGTGCAGCTGCTAAGTCCCCACGACTTCTGCAAAAAGCACTGCACCCGTAAAGGAGAAGAGTGAGCGGAGCACGGGAAAGAGGGAGCAATTTCCTCCCCTCCCCTCACAGAGCGCCCAGCCAGCTACTCCGAACGTCCAGACAAGTACCGCGGACGGCCCGCGGTGGACCACCGTAGTGGGGCGTAAGGGGAGGAAGGTCAGGGATGGGAGGCAGGTTCCCACATCCGGTCCGGGGGGTACTGGGGCCAAAAGGCCCGTTCCCACACCTGGCCCGGCAGGTACCCCTGCTAAAGGAAAGAAGAGGTAAGTCGGGGGCTGCTGCCGCCCAGCAGCCCAAGAAGGCCAAGATAAGGAGAGTGCCGCGTACGGCGGCCATTACCCTGTCATGTCCCAATGACAAGTACGCGGAGACCATGAGGATGGTAGGGGGTGCCATCCGACTGGCGGAACTGGGGTTCGAACACGCCCCCAACGTCAGAAGAACTGCGACGGGGGCGTTGAACTTTGAAGTCGCGGGCCCAGACTGCGTGGCTAGGGCCGATGCCTTGGCTGCGAAGATGAAAGAGGTCCTTGCGGCAAAGGAGGGAGTTAGAGTCGTCCGACCCAAAATGACAGCCGAGGTTAGACTGAGCGGGTTGGACGACTCGATCGGGGAACAAGACGTCCGGGAAGCCCTGGCGGGGAAGGGAGGAGTACCCTTCACGTCCGTCCAGGCCGGCCCGGCAAGGAGGGCACCTAATGGTCTAAATACCATGTTTGTTAGGTGCCCTCTCGCGGTTGCCAAGAAATTAGCAAAAGAAACGCGCATTGACGTCGGGTGATCGAAGGCTAAGATCGAGGTCCTCGACAAGCGCCCGATGCAATTTTTCCGGTGCCTTGAAGTAGGGCACGTGAGGGCCATGTGCAAAAGCACGATCGATCGCACGGGCACGTGCTACCGCTGCGGCGGGATCGGGCACTTGGCCCGAGACTGTGAGGCCCCCCTCAGATGCATTATCTGTGCTGAGGCGGGGCGCGCAAGTCAGCACAGGGTAGGAAGTAAATCTTGCCCTGGTGCGAAGAAGAGGAAGGGGGGCGTATCACAAGCCAAAGAGAGTGGCGATGGTGCTGCTCCCCCTTCGAAGAAATTGAAGGACGTCCAGCCCGCCAAGAAACCCGCCGCGAAGAACGACGGGAATGAGGCGGGTAAGGCATCGACGTCTAGGGCCGCCCCTCCCATCAAGCCAATGGTGAGAGAGGTGGTGGCCTTGGTGGGTCGCGCGGTCAAATTGGTGACCCCTGCGCCCCCGGCTCATGACGAGGTCGAAATGAAGGAATGGCCAACGGGGAAGGGCACCAGTGGGTGGACGGTGCCCCCCTTAACAACAACGGCCAGAGAACCCGCAAAGGGAACAGAGACGAACAAGATCCCTCCCAAGGAATCCGAGGTAATGGAGGTGGAGGAGGGGGACCTCCATGTGAGTTCGCAATAATGCCCCTCCTCTTTATGCAAGCGAATCTCAACCACTCTCGCGCCGCCCAGGATTTGTTTATACACACCATGGCGGAGCGCGGGAGTGGTCTGGGAGTGGTGGCGGAGCCGTACGTCGTTCCGGGCGGCGAGCGATACAGGCTCCGCCGCCATCACTTGGAGGGACCTCCCGGAATTACCTTCCTGCTCGAAATGCGAGAGCGGGAAGGGGTTTGTAGCCGTGAAATGGGGGCTCATCTCCGTTGTTGGAGTTTATGCCCCTCCGAGCTGGTGCCGTGCTGATTTTGAGGAGGTGCTGCACGATTTAGATGCATGCGTGCGCAGGCTCCTCCTCTCGTCCGGCGGCCGGGTCATCGTGGCGGGGGATTTTAAGGCCAAAAACCCGATTTGGGGTTTCTCTGTCGCGGACTGAGAGGTCGCATCTTGGAGGGGTGGGCGTCGGGCCTTGGCCTGTGTTTGATAAACTGTGTACGCCGGCAGGGGACATCGGTAATCGACCTAACCTGGGCGAGCTCCCCTGCCGCGCGTGCGATAAGCAACTGGGAGGTGGCTACGGGATGGGAAACCCTGTCCGACCACCGCTACATAACAATGGTGGTCGAGGCCGCCTCCCCGACAGTGCTGGCCCGGCGCTGTGAGATGGAGAGCTCAAGACGGAGATGGGCCCTCAAAAAATTGAGCCCAGATTACCTCCGTGCGGCCGTGATTGGCCTCACAAGCTTGCGACGTCGCTATGCCCCGCATAGGAAGGCTTTCCCCAAAGCGCACCGCATACTGGTGGACGGACGCCATCGCCGAGCTTAGGCTGGCGTCCGTTCACTGCATGAGGGAGTGGCTCCGCGCCAGAGCCGGGCGCGGAAACCGCGACGAGGAGGAAGCTGGAAAGGCCTGGCGTGCTGCCCGCCAGGCTCTCTCCAATGCGATCAGAGCGGCCAAGGAGGGCTCCTGGGAGGAGCCTCCACTCGCTCAACGAGGATCCGTGGGGGCGCCCGTACAAGTTGGTTCTCAACAGACTGAGACCATGGGTGCCTTCGTTGACGGAATCCCTGGACCCCCATTTTGTCGGCAGGGTCGTCGACACTCTCTTTCCTGCCGACGGAGGTGGTGTCGTCCTCTTCCCTCGGGTTGTATTCCCGGGGTGGAGGGACGAATAGGGGGTCACCAGGGAGAAGTTGGAGCGAGCTCTACGCCGGGTCAGAAAGCGCAAGGCTCCTGGCCCGGATGGCATTCCAGGCAAGGCTTGGTCCAACCTTGGCCGCCGGGGGACTGACTGACAGGCTCCTTCGGATCTTCACCGAATGCCTGAGGGTCGGTCGGTTCCCAAAGTGTTGGAAGCAGGCCAGCCTGGTGCTCCTGCCGAAGGCAGGTAAGCCCGCGGACTCCCCGTCCGCGTACCGCCCGATATGCTTGCTGGACGAGGCGGGCAAGATCTTTGAACGGATCATTGCCAAACGCATCGCCCAGCACCTATCCCGGAGGGAGGAACTGGGCCTCTCAGATGACCAATTCGACTTCCGCGCGCATAGGTCGACAATCGACGCGATCCTTTGCGTCGTCGAGCGCGCGGAGGCGGTCACGGGCCGGGGTGGGGCCGCGTTGGGCGTCGGACTTGACGTCGCCAACGCGTTCAACTCCCTGCCCTGGCCAGTAATAGGGGAGGTCTTAGAAAGGTTCGGCGTTTCCGCGTATCTAATCGCGGTAATCGCCGACTATTTCCGTGATAGGGGGCTAATGTATGTGGACCGAGAGGGGGTCCTTAGGATCAGGCTCATAGAGCGAGGGGTCCCGCAGGGGTCCGTGTTAGGGCGCCTGCTCTGGATAATATCTTATGACCTGGTCCTACGGGCTGCTCTTCCCGTCAGGCTGTTGATTGTCCGGGTACGCGGACGACGTGTACCTGGAAGTCGGCGGGGAGACATGGGAGAAAGCACTAAGGCTGGCCAACGTGGCGGCAGCCACGGTAGTGCGCGCTATAAAGGGGTTGGGCCTAATGGTGGCCCCGCAGAAGACGCAAGCAGCGTGGTTTTGGAACCGCGCATTGCGGGGCCCACCGCCTGCGAGGCTCAACCTCAACGTATAGGGTGTCCGCGTCCCTATCACCCTCCAGATAAAGTATCTAGGGGTGTGGTTGGGCGGCGTGGGCGACTTCGGCGAGCACATTGCCCGCACTGTTCCCAAAGGGAAAGCCATGGCCAACAGTCTGGCGAGGCTGCTGCCCAATCTGGGCGGCGCGGGCGGACGTGTGCGTCGCCTTTACGTGGGGGTGGTTAACTCCGTCCTGTTATACGGTTCGCCTGTATGGGCGGAGAGGGTGGCAAACAACACCACCCTCTGCAGGCAGCTCGTGGCTGTCCAACGGCTCATAGCCCAACAACGGCCCGAGCCTACAGGACGGTGTCCCACGTGGGGACGACGGCTCTCGCCGGCATCCCTCCGATCGACCTCCTCGCCGTGAGACAGGCGAGGGTTTTTCGGGAGGTTAAGGCGATCGAGAGGGTGTGTGCATACCCAGGGCGAGGGTCGCGCTGAGGCTCCAGGCGAGGGAGACCCTCCTCCGGGAGTGGAACGAAAGGCTCCAGGATCCTCGCTTGGAGTCCGGTAGGAGGGTACGCGAAGCCGTCCAACCGGTTCTTAGGGAGTGGGTCGGGAGGAAGGGACACGGATTAACGTTCCACGCTACGCAGGTGCTCACGGGGCATGGATGCTTCGGTGAGTACCTGTGTCGCATTGGCAAGGAGCGCACCACCAGCTGCCACCACTGCCCGGGGGAGGCAGACACGGCGCAGCACACGCTGGAGCATTGTCCAGCGTGGGGAGACGAGCGCCGTGTCCTCCGGGCAGCGATAGGAGGGGACCCCTCCCATCCTAAGATCAATGGTTGCCGGGATAAGGTGAGAGAACAAATGGAAGTCGTTTGCCTCCTTCTGCGGCAACGTCACGTCGCGGAAGGAGGCGGCGGAACGCGTTAGGCAAGGGGAAGTCGCCCACCCTTCCGACAGTGAGAACAGCGGCGGCGGTGGACAACCACCACCGCCGCGGCCACAGCGACGCTACCAGCGACGTCGCCCGACGAGAGCGGACGTCCCCCGGGCCACTGTCCGGAACAGGGCGAACGAGGTTAGGGGCCGAGGGAGAGGACCGTTGCGCCGTTGCGCGGGTGGCGGCGCCACCTCGGACGCCCCCCGCGCGACGGATAGTGAAAGCGACGAGGGGCCACGACTGCCTCGTGGGCGCCGTGGTCCCCTCGTCGAGTTCTCCTTGAACGAGGAGGAGAGGTGACAAAGGGGAGGGGGGCAGACGCTAGCCGGCGGAGGCGCCTCGATTGCCGCGGGCCTTTACCACTTGTTGGAGGCCCGCTCCCCCCGCTAGATGGGGGGAGGCACCAAGGCTGCTGCGGTCCTTACCATTCGTTGGAGGGGACCGCTCTCTGTCCGGCGGTCACTGCTTCCCCCTCCCTCCTGTCGGCCCCGCTCCCCCCGTGTCGGGGTTGGGGCGGGAAATCGGATAACGCGAAGAGAGATCCCCGCCCCAATTAGGAGGGGAATAGCTGGGGGTGCGGGCGTGCGGGCAGGGGTTCCCGTGCGTCCGCTGTCAGTCTCCAGCGAGAGGGGTGGCGGGTTAGGACTGGTACCCCCCGACCACCACATAAAGTTGCGGCCTGTCAAGGCCATAGGGGCACCCTGTGCCCCCGGGACAGACGCCCAATTACAGGGCACGGCGCGGGGAGGGTCCCGGAAGAATCAGTGCGTTTCCCGGGGACCCCCTCACTGAAAACGCGCTGAAAGGGTACTCGCTGGGTTTTAGCCGGTAGAAATCCGGCACTCCCCCGTCTCTCCCCGGTGGCGGGGGGGTGTTCCCCTCTTCCATATAGAGGGGGCTATTGGGTAAACCGGGCCTCGGCTCGGGATTTCAATAGTTGAAGATTTCCCAACGTTAACAAAAAGAAAAAAGCACAGCACACCCCTCATCTCCTCAGCGGTCTATGAGGCCGCTTGCGGCCTCATATATACGGGCAGCAGCACGCCCGGGGTCCCGAGCTCATCAGTACCGGAACCCCTCACGTGGTGAGGGCCCGGGGGGCGTCAGGGACATTACGTCACTGGTGCCTGCGAGGTAGGTGGCCTCTATAAAAATCGCCCGGCCGGTCGGGGCCGTGAGGGATAGCCTAGGCTCTCCAACCGACCTATGGGAAGGAAGACCCAAACAGAAAACCGGAGGCCCGGCGACTTCGCTTAGGAGTCTGGATAATCTCGGTTATCCAGTTCCAATCGCCGGTAGGGGATGGCCACCCCGACTGCAAACGCCCGGCCGGCCGGGGCCGTTAGGGGGGAGCTTGTTCCTCCCACCGTGCCGCGGGGTGGGGATTGGGGTAAGGGGTACCCCCGTCTCGAAGCGGGCAGGGATGCCGTCCCGCTGAGAGGGAGGGAAAGATCCCGCTTTTCGGACCCATTGCACGCCGGTGCTCCGGCAGGGAAAGAGAGCGGGATTACCTTTCTTGTCCCGGGTCTTGGACGTGGTCCGTGACCAGGGGCGGGGAGGAACCCACACTCACGGCTGCACACCGGGGACGTGATCCCACGGTCCGTGAGGGGTGGAGGGTCATCTGGGCCGCTCAAACCTATTTCGAGGTCGGGGCCAGGCGACCTGGGATGAGGAACCGCCCGGACCACTTTATGGTTCGAGCGGTTCGGCTGCCTTGGCAGCAGCGAGGGACGGGCAGGCCGGGTTCGGTAGCTTTTTAGCAACCGGCCTAGGGGAAGGAAAACCACAAAATCAAACCATACACACACATTTACACTACTACACACCACACTCACAATCGGGTTCCGCGGGTTTCCGCCGGGGCCCTCCGGGGGCCTGGGTTGTCGTGCGCGCGTCGTGGCAGAGGGTACAGCGGTTAAACAGGGTTTTTGACGTTTCCCTGGGCGCCCGATAGTACAAGGGCCCGGGTCGGCCTAACCAGCATGACCTGGCTGCCCCACCAGCGAGTGAATAATCTCGCGGGGGCGAGTACTGCCGGTTGGTGACCGGACGGGACCGTGCTTGTTCTCGCGGGGGCCACCGCCGAGGCCACTGTCCTTCGCGCGCTCGATGCTCCTGGGTTTCCCGGATCCCTCGGTACGGGACTTCACGGACCCGTGTACACATACACACACTTACACACACGTACATAAATGTTCGATCGGGAGGTTATGTCAAAATGAAAATGTCGACCAAAAAAGAGCTAGTATTGAAAAATGTCGAACAGAAGTCCGGGGTTTCCGCGACAGCGGCGGCCGGCGGGACGAGTGTCGGGGCAAAGTCCCGTAAGAAAGCCGGCGGCGGGGGCCCGTCGGTCCCACAGCCGGGTAGGCCGTGGAGGCGCAGGGCGCCTAAGACCGCCGCGGTCACTCTGACCTGCCCGGGCGAGAAGTACGGGGAGATGATGTTGCTGGCAAGGCAGCGCATCAATCTCTTCGAGCTGGGGATCGACGGCCCCTTCAATGTAAGAAGGACGGCCACCAAAGCCCTCAGCATCGAGGTGGCGGGGCCGGACTGCGGACGCCCTTGTGGGCAAGATGTCGGCGTTGTTTGCCGTCCAGGAGGGAGTCCGCGTCGGACGTCCGACGATGTCCGCTGAGCTGAGGCTCAGCGGACTGGGTGATTCGGTGCAGGAGGGAGAACTGAAGGAGCCATTGGCCGCCGAGGGCGGGGTGGCTCCTTCGAGTATCACGGTTGGGCCGCCGCGGCGGGCGCCCAACGGGCTTAACACCTTTTTTTGTGAGGTGCCCGCTGGCGGCGGCCAATGTGCTCTCAAAAGAAAGTTACGTGGGCGTGGGGTGGGTGAGGGCGCGAGTCGAATTGCTTGACAAGCGCCTTCTCCAGTGCCATAAGTGTCTCGAGGTGGGTCACACTCGAGCCACCTGTAGCAACGAGGTGGACCGCACCGGTAGTTGCTACCGGTGTGGCGTAGTTGGCCATCATGCCCGCACGTGCGCGGCCGCGCCGAAAGGCGCGGCCTGCGAGCGTGCGGGTCGCGCTTCCGATTACCGGATCGGGGGGAAATACTGTACCGGCGGGAAGGGGGGCGAGGGAAGGGCGCGGCCGCCGCCCCGAAAAAGAAGGGTGGAGGTAAGGTGCCCCCCAAAACCCCCTCGACGGTTGGGACGGCGGCCGCAAAGGGCGCCTCCACGTCGGGGGCGCCGATTTTGGGGACCCGTTTCGCGCTCCCCCGGGACTTCCGGGAAAGGCCTGTTACCACTGGGGAATGGGAGGCTAAGAAGGAGGAGATCAGGAAGAAACAAGAGGAGAAGGAGAAATGCAAGGAACGCGAGGTGGCAAACCCTGCGATCCAGGCCAAGCTCTCCAAGAACCGGCAACTTGAAGAGGTAAAAGCTCTCAAGGAGTTCCGGGACGCACCGACGATGGACCTCCCTGCTCGTATATTCGAGGAGGTTACGGTCATCGACAAGGTGGCAGGGAACTCCAAGAACCTGTCCGGGGTCTATCGGGGCGCACTAAACAGGGCGGCTGTGGCTATCTCGGCTGCTGCCAGTCACCTTGCGTCCCGAGTTGAGAACGTGGCCCCGGAGGACAAGGAACTTGAGGTGGAGAGATTTCGGGGGCGTGTGATTGTCCTCGAAGTTGAGAACAAGAGGCTAAGGGAGGCGATGAATGCTGGGAGGAGATTTGGCGCGAAGGTGAAGACCCTCACCGCCGCTCGCTCTACCTCTTGCTCGCCATCGCTGTCCCCGGTTTGGCCGAAGAGGAGGCGCGCCGCCTTTGTCATTCCGCCGGATAGCGAGAGCGTCGATGAGAAAGGGCCGACGAGAGCGGAGGTGCTGGAAGAAATAGCCAGGTAGGGGATGCCTCCAGTAATTAGACCCCCTATTAAGAGGATCTCGAGGACGATGGAGGCTGCTGTTCCCCCGGCCTCTGGGGCTAAAGGTAACAGCCAAAGTGTAGGAGAGGGGGGAAACGGTCAACTCCAACTTCCACTCCACCCCATCCCACTCCTCTTCCGGATGCGCCGAAAGATATGGAGGGGAGGCTGTTGAGGGTCCTCACCAACAAGGTGGGGGACTTCTTCGATAGCATCATCGGTCATCTGGGCTTGCAGGGGGTGCCGAATGCGTCCTCTGTTACTGCCGCCAACAGGATGGCTGATAGAGGAAGGAAGGAGACGAGAAAAACCGTCGCGCCTGCGAAACCGGCTATGCCGGCGCATGCAGGCGCGACGAGATCTGCCATACAGCCCGTTGGGGCTGTTAAGAAGGGAAAGGGAGCGCTTCTGTCCTCTGACGCCAGGCCCCCTACGTCGTGGTCTGACACGGTGAAGGGAGGTACGAGCGAAACACCCTTTCCCCCCAACAGTTACAAAACCCACGAAACCCACGACGACGTGGACGGTTGTGGGGAAAGGGGGGAGAAAAAGGCGGTGACCAAGAACAAGCCCGGGGGCCAGAAAGCGACGGAAACCGCCCCCCTCAGGCGAACTCTACTGCCATCGCCAATCCCAAGAGGTTGAAGAGGGCACCGCGCACTGCGGCGGTTACCATTACCTGTCCCGAAGGGAAGTATGAAGAAGTATTGAGGGAGGCCAAGACAAAAATCGTCTTGGCCGACCTCGGTATCGAAGGGGGCCTTAAAGTGAAGAGGGCGTTAACGGGTGACCGGGGAGCCCCATAACCCGGATTTGGCGTTAAAGTTTCCGGCCACCATCACCGGTCCCGGGAGGAGGCGACTGATGCATCTCCCCAGGGCGTCTAACCTTTCTTCGAATTGGGCCAGGCTCATGCTCGAGGAGAGATATACCCTCACAACCGAGACAGACCCCCATTTTACTGCCACGTACCTCTCCCCGGCGTCGCATAGCACGCACGGGGGGAGGGGCACGTGGCATCAGCCTCTACGTGATAGCCACAGAGCCGCACAAACCTATTGCCCAACATGGGTGGCCCGGCGGCGCCCTGTACGGCTCCGCGACGATCTCCAGGCCGTAACCACGCTCGGTCATATAGTGCAGGAGGAGATCCTGCGCTGCACGAGCGTGGTTAACGTTGGCCTGAATTACCTTCAACTCAGTCATTGCTGGGCCCAGGAATCACGGAGTCCACCGGCTCCTCCCACTCCATGCCCTCCATGGGCGTCCCACCTTCATTCTCGTTTTGGGCCTCGCGACCCCGTGTATCCCCCCACCCGGGGATTGTCTCCGCCTCCTTCGACACTATGGTGTTCTTTTTTGTGGTCTTCTTCCCTCCCTTGGTCACCGTCAGCTTTATCTTGATATCCTCCACCTTGGTAATGATGGGGGGTGCCTTAGATTTGGTGCCAGAGGAGGACTGCGACGCCTGTTTTTTCTCACCAAGTTTTTTCTCGTCTGTCCCCTTTGTGTCTGTCCCAGGGCTCTCCCTTTTTTATTTGAGGGCCTGCAGGCCGGTGCCGTCTCCTTTGAGGTCCCCGGTGGGGACAGTGCGGTCAAGGCCGATGCCCTTGCCGGGAGGATAACGGAGATTTTTGCCGGTCGGCCAGACATCAGGGTCGCCAGGCCGATGAAAACCTCAGAGTTGAGGGTCGGTGACCTGGATGACTCGGTGGGTACCAAAGAGCTGGCCCAGGCCTTTGCGAGGGTGGGAGGGTGCCTTCCTACCCAGGTCCAGGTGGGACCCATAAGGAAGGCACCAAACGGGTTGGGATCCGCCTGGATCCGCTGCCCCTTGACTGCGGCGCTCGAAGTCGCGAAGGGCAACCGGATCCTGGTTCGGTGGCTGTCTGCCCGAGTGCAGCCGCTGGACCAGCGCCCCCTCCTGTGCTTCAAGTGCCTGGAAGGAGGTCACGTGAGGGCCAATTGCCCGAGCGCTGCTGACCGTAGCAACAAGTGCTACAGATGCGGCGAAGTGGGCCATCTGGCTCGGCAGTGCTCGGCATTGCCGAGATGCCCGGTCTGTTCAAACCTGGGCCTTCCGGCGGGGCATCGGGCAGGCAGCAAAGCCTGCAGGCCTTCAAATAAAAAAGTGAGGGGACAGGCACAAAGGGGACAGACGAGACTTGGTGAGAAAAAACAGGCGTCGCAGTCCTCCTCTGGCACCAAATCTAAGGCACCCCCCATCATTACCAAGGTGGAGGATGTCAAGATAAAGCTGACGGTAACCAAGGGAGGGAAGAAGACCACAAAAAAGAACACCATAGTGTCAAAGGAGGCGGAGACAACCCCCGGGTGGGGGGATACACGGGGTCGCGAGGCCCAAAACGAGAATAAAGGTGTGACGCCCATGGAGGGCATGGAGTGGGAGGAGCCGGTGGACTCCGTGATTTCTGGGCCCAGCAATAACTGAGTTGAAGGTAATTCAGGCCAACGTTAACCACGCTCGTGCAGCGCAGGATCTCCTCCTGCACAATATGGCCGAGCGTGGTTACGGCCTGGGGATCGTCGCGGAGCCGTACAGGGCGCCGCCGGGCCACCCATGTTGGGCAATAGGTTTGTGCGGCTCTGTGGCTATCACGTGGAGGCTGATGCCACGTGCCCCTTCCCCCGTGCGTGCTATGCGACACCGGGGAGAGGTACGTGGCAGTAAAATGGGGGTCTGTCTCGGTTGTGAGGGTATATCTCCCCTCGAGCATGAGCCTGGCCCAATTCGAAGAAAGGTTGGACGCCCTGGGGAGATGCATCAGTCGCCTCCTCCCGGGACCGGTGATGGTGGCCGGGGACTTTAACGCCAAATCCGGGTTATGGGGCTCCCCGGTCACCAATGCGAAGGGCCGGGCTCTGGAGGACTGGGCGGCGGGCCAGGGTCTCTCCGTCCTAAACACTGGGACGGAGAAGACGTGTGTGAGGCGGCGGGGGCTTAGTGGTGGATATCACCTGGGTCAATGCCCCCGGTGCCCGGTTGGTGCGCGGCTGGAGGGTGGTCACGGAGGCGGAAACCCTCTCCGATCATCTGTACGTGGAGATGAGTATCCGTGCCACCTCTCCGGTCGTGCTTGCCCGCCGCCTGGAAAATAAAAGGCGGTAACCGAGGTGGGCCCTCAAAAAGATGGTTCCTGACGTCTTCCGGGCGGCCCTTATCGGGTTGACCTGGGGTGGGGGCCATCTGGAGGAAAGGACGATCAACGAGAAGGTGGAATGGGTCCGGGGCATTATGAGGCAGGCGTGTGACGCCGCGATGCCCCGGACTCGACCGTCCCCTCGTCGCACGGCATACTGGTGGACGGAGGAAATAGCCGAGCTGAGGCGATCCTCCGTTCAGGCCAGGCGCGCCTGGTACAGGAAGCGCAGGCGTCGTCGTCGCGACGAGAGAGAGGTGGAGATGGCTTATGAGGGCTACCGAGCTGCCAAGGACACTCTCGTAAAGGCCATTAGGGTGGCCAAAGAAAGGGCCTGGGGCGAGCTCCTCCAGACTCTGGATGAGGGTCCATAGGGGCGACCGTATAGAATTGTGCTTGGGAAACTGAGACCCTGGGCGCCCCCAACGACGGAGTCCATGGACTCCCAGTTATTGCAGTAGGTGGTCGGCACCCTCTTCCCAAAGGGGGAGCAGGATGCCGACAATCCCTTCCCTTCGGAGGAGATCCCGGAGTGGAGGGAGGAACTGGGGGTCACCAAGGAGGAGCTCACTAGGGCGTTGAAGAGGATTCGGGGACGTAAAGCCCCGGGTCCCGACGGCGTCCCTGGGAGAGCCTGGGCCCTGGCTGCCGGGGAGCTGTCCGGTCATTTAGGACAGTTATTCACTGACTGTCTGCGGGCCGGACGGTTCCCCGATCAATGGAAAGAGGCAAAACTGGTCCTCCCAAACAGAGGCAAACCCGCCCCGTCGGCCTACCGGCCGATATGCCTGCTGGACGAGGTGGGCAAGCTGTTCGAGCGTGTCATTGCCGAGCGCCTCGTCCGGCATCTGTTCCGGGAGGGATACGGTCTCTCGCATGACCAGTATGGCTTCCGTGCGGGGAGATCTACGGTGGACGCGATCAACTGCGTTCGATCCCGCACGGAGGCCGAGGTGGAAAGGAGCGGGGTGTTGCTTGGGATATCATTTGATATTTCAAACGCGTTCAACTCCCTGCCCTGGCCAGTGATAGGGAGGGCGCTGAGACTCATGGGCGTCCCTCCCTACCTGGTGAAGGTCATCCGGGACTACTTCCGGGCAGAAACCTGTCATACATAGACAGGGACGGGGTGATGTGGGTGAGGCTCGTCGGAGCCGGCGTCCCGCAGGGCTCAGTTCTGGGTCCGTTACTGTGGAACATAGGCTTCGACGGGGTCCTCCGTACCCCCTTTCCCCTGGACTGTTGGCTGACGTGCTTCGCGGACGACACGTTTCTAGGGGTTGCGGGGGATACATAGGAGGAGGCAATGAGTCTTGCCAAGGTGGCGGCTGGCTGCGTAGTCCGCGCAATCAGGAACATTGGACTACGGGTGGCACCCCAAAAGACACAAATCATGTTTTTCCATGGGAGGGGTGTCAGGGTGACGCCCGACATGTTCCTGACCATAGAGGGGTCCGCGTCCCCATAGGGGCCCAGGTCAAACATCTGGGCCTCTGGCTGGACGGAGCCTGGAGCTTCAGCGAGCACTTCGCTCGCTTTGAACCGAGTGTGATGGGTGTGGCCAACTGCCTTTGCAGGCTGCTGCCGAACCTGGGAGGGGCGAGTGGGCGTGTTCGCCGATTGTACGCGGGGACGGTCAACGCCGTGGCACTGTACGGGGCCCCTGTTTGGGCTCCGGAACTGGCGGCTACCTAACGCCTTAAGGCGCAGATGCGTCGCGTCAACGTGTGGTGGCCGCCAGGGTGTCACGCGCTTACAGAACCGTCTCCCATGCGGCGGCGACGACCCTGTCCGGGCTCCCACTGATGGAGATCGTAGCGAGTGCACACGCTAAGGTGTACTAAGGTGTACCGGACGCGCGAGTTTCAGAGGATGGGAGTCCCGTTAACGGACAGGGTCCGTAGGGCGGTTAGGCTCCAGGCGCAGACGGCCCTCGGGGAGAAGTGGGAGAACTATTTAGAGAATTCCACTCTAGCAGGGAGGAGGGTCGTCGAAGCCGTCCGGCTCTATCTGCGCGACTTAGCAGGCAGGAGGAGACGCAGATTTTCGTTTCATTTGACGCAGGTGCTCACCGGACATGGCTGCTTCGGGGAGTACCTGTGTCGAATCGAAAGGGAGCGGACCACGCAGTGTCATCACTGCGACGCGGTTCTGGACTCGGCGCAGCACACGCTGCAGTATTGTCCAGCGTGGGAGGAGGAGCGCCGAGTCCTCAGGAGCCGCGTCGGGCAGGACCTTTCGCTCTCGGCCATAGTGGCAGCAATGGTCGGGAGCGAGGAGAATTGGGCGGCCGTTACCTCCTTCATCGGCCAAGTTATGGTGCAGAAGGAGGAAGCGGAAAGGGTTCGGCGCGGAGAGCGTCCGGACCCTAACCTACCGCCGGAGGACCGTGGCGCCTTTAGAAGGCCGCGCGGGCGAGCTCCCAGAAGAAGGGGGGAGCACGCGGAAGGCGCCAACCCGCACCCCCTTGGCCAAGAATGGGTGTAGAGTAGTGGTCTAGGGGAGAGGGAGGGAGCTAGTTTCTGGTTCTTTCTCTCTTTTGTGGGAGGGCAAATTAGACCCGGGCTGGAGGGCGGAGGCGGCAGTCTGCCGTTGATAGGCCCGGCGCGCGTTCGGGGGGGCATTGCCATCCTCTCTGAGCGCGCGTCAAAGGGCAAATGCGCCTCTCTTGCGCCGGCCTCGTCTTGAGGGCTGGGGCGCGGAGAGGTGCGGGGAGGATCGGCCCGCGGGCGGGGAATCCTGGTGGGTCGGCGTAACCTCCCCACAGGTGGGTGACTGAGGTGGTGGTGTCCCACCTCGGCTACAGTAGAGGAGTAATCCCCGCCGACCATAGGCGGGGGCTGGTGCCCCTCACCGACGAGAGGGGCACAGAGAGGTATACGCGCGGGGGTGGGGGGCGGAAGGAGATAGTTTCCGTCACCCCCCCCCCCCAGTCAAGCGCAGAGGCGGACACCCGGTAAGGCTTTAGTCGGTAAGAATCCGACATAACCGCCCGTCCCCTCCCCCGGGAATGGGAGTATCCTATGTAAGATTTTTCCACCGTTATAAAAAAAAAAGCACAGCACAGCACGGCGATCACGGGTCTGACCTGGGGCGAGGAGGCGGTGCGCTGCGACACGGGGGAAGCCGTGGATGTCGACAAGGTAGTCGAGGAGCTGCGGGGCAGGACGTAAGGGAGCGTAAGGGACGCGGACTCACGTTCCACGCGGTGCAGGTGTTCACGGGACACGGCTGTTTCGAAGGATACCTGCACCCATAGGAAGGAGCGCACCACGCGCTGTCACCACTGCCCGGAGGAGGCAGACACGGCGCAACACACACTAGAATCCTGCCCAACATGGGAGGAGCAGCGCCGTGTCCTCCGGGCGGTCATCGGGAGGGACCTCTCCCTCTCGGCTGTCGTTGCGGCGGCGGTCGGGTTCGAGGGGGAGGAAAAGTGGAGGGCCTTCACCTCTTTCTGCGGCAGCGTAATGTCGCGGAAAGATGCGGCGGAGCGGATCAGGAGAGGGGAAGTTGCCCCCCTCCTTCTTCAGAGGATGGCGGGAGTGGAGGCGACGTCGGTCAGCCGCCGCAGTCGCCACCCCAGCGTCGGCGCGCTCAGCGCCGCCGGCGCTCTCGCGGCGGCTCCCCCCGCCGGGTGGTTCGGATGGCAGGGACAGTGGCGGGTCGACCTCATTATCGCCGCCGAGAAGGCGCCGACGCGTGTTGCGCGGCCGCGCTTCCGCGTCGACGGCCCTGCCTGTCGAGACGGGGAGCGACAGCGGCGACGGGGAGTTGCCGTCGCGATCGTCACGCGGCGGCCCCCTTTTCCCTCTTATGGGGGTGTAGACAGCGTCTCCCCTTCTCTTGCCTTTCCCTGCATCGGCGGTGAGAGGGGGTTGATCGCTGTTAAGGGTTCGGGCGCGCGGGCGGGGTTACCGTGCGCCCGGATTTACAACCCCCAGTGTGAGGGGTGGCGGTTCGGAGCAGGTGACCCTCCGATCCGCCACGTGAGTTTGTTGGCCTACGCTAAGGCCGTGGGCCAGCCAGAGGTCCCGGGATAGGCGCCCAGGTCAGTGAGCGTGGCGCGGGGGGGGGGGGGGCTCCATACGAATCAGTGCTTTTCCTGGACCCTCCCCAATCGCAAACCCGCCGAGACGGACGCCCGCGGGGTTTTTAGCCGGTAGGCTCATGCATGCAGGATCGATACCGATGTGCTATGCATAGAATCCGGCACTCCCCGGTGGCGGGGGGGTGGGGTCTTCCCCCTCTTCTGCCATAGAGGGGGCTACTGGGTAAACCGGGCTTCGGCTTGGGATCCCAGTAGTAGATTTCCCTGCGCAAAAAAAAAAAATCGTAGCGCAGCGCAGCGCAGCGTAGCGTAGCGCAGCGTAGGGTAGCGTAAGATTAAGTATAAGAGATACGGGGCTAATGTATAGGACCAAAAGTGTGCAGCGCGTCGAAAACTAAGGCTTCACCGGTCCCGTAGCTCTATTGCATCAGAGAAAACGTGGAAACATATAAATCCATTATTTCGTTGATATCTCTTAAACTATAAGAGATACGGGGTTAATGTATAGGACCAAAAATGTGCAGCGCGACGAAAACTATAAGGCTTCACCGGTCCAGTAGCTCTAGTCCATCAGACAATACGTAGAAACACAAAAATCCATTATTTCGTTGATATCTTTTAAACTATAAGAGATACGGTGTTAATGTATAGGACCAAAAGTGTGCAGCGCGTCGAAAACTAAGGCTTCACCGGTCCCGTAGCTCTATTCCATCAGAGAAAACGTAGACACAAAAATCCATTATTTCGTTGATATCTCTTAAACTATAAGAGATACGGGGCTAATGTATAGGACCAAAAGTGTGCAGCGCGTAGAAAACTATAAGGCTTCACCGGTCCCGTAGCTCTATTCCGTCAGAGAAGACGTAGAAACACAAAAATCCATTATTTCGTTGATATCTCTTAAACTATAAGAGATACGGGGCTAATGTATAGGACCAAAAGTGTGCAGCGCGTCGAAAACTATAAGGCTTCACCGGTCCGTAGCTCTATTCGTCAGAGAAGACGTAGAAACACAAAAATCCATTATTTCGTTGATATCTCTTAAACTATAAGAGATACGGGCTAATGTATAGGACCAAAAGTGTGCAGCGCGTCGAAAACTATAAGGCTTCACCGGTCCCGTAGCTCTATTCCGTCAGAGAAGACGTAGAAACACAAAAATCCATTATTTCGTTGATATCTCTTAAACTATAAGAGATACGGGCTAATGTATAGGACCAAAAGTGTGCAGCGCGTCGAAAACTATAAGGCTTCACCGGTCCCGTAGCTCTATTCCATCAGAGAAAACGTAGAAACACAAAAATCCATTATTTCGTTGATATCTCTTAAACTATAAGAGATACGGGGCTAATGTATAGGACCAAAAGTGTGCAGCGCGTAGAAAACTATAAGGCTTCACCGGTCCCGTAGCTCTATTCCGTCAGAGAAGACGTAGAAACACAAAAATCCATTATTTCGTTGATATCTCTTAAACTATAAGAGATACGGGGCTAATGTATAGGACTAAAAGTGTGCAGCGCGTAGAAAACTATAAGGCTTCACCGGTCCCGTAGCTCTATTCCGTCAGAGAAGACGTAGAAACACAAAAATCCATTATTTCGTTGATATCTCTTAAACTATAAGAGATACGGGGCTAATGTATAGGACCAAAAGTGTGCAGCGCGTCGAAAACTATAAGGCTTCACCGGTCCCGTAGCTCTATTCCATCAGAGAAGACGTAGAAACACAAAAATCCATTATTTCGTTGATATCTCTTAAACTATAAGAGATACGGGGCTAATGTATAGGACTAAAAGTGTGCAGCGCGTAGAAAACTATAAGGCTTCACCGGTCCGTAGCTCTATTCCGTCAGAGAAGACGTAGAAACACAAAAATCCATTATTTCGTTGATATCTCTTAAACTATAAGAGATACGGGGCTAATGTATAGGACCAAAAGTGTGCAGCGCGTCGAAAACTATAAGGCTTCACCGGTCCGTAGCTCTATTCCATCAGAGAAGACGTAGAAACACAAAAATCCATTATTTCGTTGATATCTCTTAAACTATAAGAGATACGGGGTTAATGTATAGGACCAAAAGTGTGCAGCGCGTCGAAAACTAAGGCTTCACCGGTCCCGTAGCTCTATTCCATCAGAGAAAACGTAGAAACACAAAAATCCATTATTTCGTTGATATCTCTTAAACTATAAGAGATACGGGGCTAATGTATAGGACTAAAAGTGTGCAGCGCGTAGAAAACTATAAGGCTTCACCGGTCCCGTAGCTCTATTCCTTCAGAGAAGACGTAGAAACGCAAAAATCCATTACTTTGTTGATATCTCTTAAACTATAAGAGATACGGGGCTAATGTATAGGACCAAAAGTGTGCAGCGCGTCGAAAACTATAAGGCTTCACCGGTCCCGTAGCTCTATTCCATCAGAGAAGACGTAGAAACACAAAAATCCATTATTTCGTTGATATCTCTTAAACTATAAGAGATACGGGGCTAATGTATAGGACCAAAAGTGTGCAGCGCGTCGAAAACTATAAGGCTTCACCGGTCCCGTAGCTCTATTCCATCAGAGAAGACGTAGAAACACAAAAATCCATTATTTCGTTGATATCTCTTAAACTATAAGAGATACGGGGCTAATGTATAGGACTAAAAGTGTGCAGCGCGTAGAAAACTATAAGGCTTCACCGGTCCCGTAGCTCTATTCCGTCAGAGAAGACGTAGAAACACAAAAATCCATTATTTCGTTGATATCTCTTAAACTATAAGAGATACGGGGCTAATGTATAGGACCAAAAGTGTGCAGCGCGTCGAAAACTATAAGGCTTCACCGGTCCCGTAGCTCTATTCCATCAGAGAAGACGTAGAAACACAAAAATCCATTATTTCGTTGATATCTCTTAAACTATAAGAGATACGGGGCTAATGTATAGGACTAAAAGTGTGCAGCGCGTAGAAAACTATAAGGCTTCACCGGTCCCGTAGCTCTATTCCGTCAGAGAAGACGTAGAAACACAAAAATCCATTATTTCGTTGATATCTCTTAAACTATAAGAGATACAGGGCTAATGTATAGGACCAAAAGTGTGCAGCGCGTAGAAAACTATAAGGCTTCACCGGTTCCGTAGCTCTATTCCGTCAGAGAAGACGTAGAAACACAAAAATCCATTATTTCGTTGATATCTCTTAAACTGTAAGAGATACGGGGTTAATGTATAGGACCAAAAGTGTGCAGAGCGTCGAAAACTAAGGCTTCACCGGTCCGGTAGATCTATTGCATCAGAGAAAGCGTAGAAACACAAAAATCCATTATTTCGTTGATATCTCTTAAAATATAAGAGATACGGGGCTAATGTATTGGACTAAAAGTGTGCAGCGCGTCGAAAACTATAAGGCTTCACCGGTCCCGTAGCTCTATTCCATCAGAGAAAACGTAGAAACACAAAAATCCATTATTTCGTTGATATCTCTTAAACTATAAGAGATACGGGGCTAATGTATAGGACTAAAAGTGTGCAGCGCGTCGAAAACTATAAGGCTTCACCGGTCCCGTAGCTCTATTCCGTCAGAGAAGACGTAGAAACACAAAAATCCATTATTTCGTTGATATCTCTTAAACTATAAGAGATACGGGGCTAATGTATAGGACTAAAAGTGTGCAGCGCGTAGAAAACTATAAGGCTTCACCGGTCCGTAGCTCTATTCCGTCAGAGAAGACGTAGAAACACAAAAATCCATTATTTCGTTGATATCTCTTAAACTATAAGAGATACGGGGTTAATGTATAGGACCAAAAGTGTGCAGCGCGTAGAAAACTATAAGGCTTCACCGGTCCCGTAGCTCTATTCCGTCAGAGAAGACGTAGAAACACAAAAATCCATTATTTCGTTGATATCTCTTAAACTATAAGAGATACAGGGCTAATGTATAGGACCAAAAGTGTGCAGCGCGTAGAAACTATAAGGCTTCACCGGTCCGTAGCTCTATTCCATCAGAGAAGACGTAGAAACACAAAAATCCATTATTTCGTTGATATCTCTTAAACTATAAGAGATACGGGGCTAATGTATAGGACCAAAAGTGTGCAGCGCGTCGAAAACTATAAGGCTTCACCGGTCCCGTAGCTCTATTCCATCAGAGAAGACGTAGAAACACAAAAATCCATTATTTCGTTGATATCTCTTAAACTATAAGAGATACGGGGCTAATGTATAGGACTAAAAGTGTGCAGCGCGTAGAAAACTATAAGGCTTCACCGGTCCCGTAGCTCTATTCCGTCAGAGAAGACGTAGAAACACAAAAATCCATTATTTCGTTGATATCTCTTAAACTATAAGAGATACGGGGCTAATGTATAGGACCAAAAGTGTGCAGCGCGTCGAAAACTATAGGCTTCACCGGTCCGTAGCTCTATTCCGTCAGAGAAAGACGTAGAAACACAAAAATCCATTATTTCGTTGATATCTCTTAAACTATAAGAGATACGGGGTTAATGTATAGGACCAAAAGTGTGCAGCGCGTCGAAAACTAAGGCTTCACCGGTCCCGTAGCTCTATTCCATCAGAGAAAACGTAGAAACACAAAAATCCATTATTTCGTTGATATCTCTTAAACTATAAGAGATACGGGGCTAATGTATTGGACTAAAAGTGTGCAGCGCGTAGAAAACTATAAGGCTTCACCGGTCCCGTAGCTCTATTCCGTCAGAGAAGACGTAGAAACACAAAAATCCATTATTTCGTTGATATCTCTTAAACTATAAGAGATACGGGTTAATGTATAGGACCAAAAGTGTGCAGCGCGTCGAAAACTAAGGCTTCACCGGTCCCGTAGCTCTATTCCATCAGAGAAAGACGTAGAAACACAAAAATCCATTATTTCGTTGATATCTCTTAAACTATAAGAGATACGGGGCTAATGTATAGGACCAAAAGTGTGCAGCGCGTAGAAAACTATAAGGCTTCACCGGTCCCGTAGCTCTATTCCGTCAGAGAAGACGTAGAAACACAAAAATCCATTATTTCGTTGATATCTCTTAAACTATAAGAGATACGGGGTTAATGTATAGGACCAAAAGTGTGCAGCGCGTCGAAAACTAAGGCTTCACCGGTCCCGTAGCTCTATTCCATCAGAGAAGACGTAGAAACACAAAAATCCATTATTTCGTTGATATCTCTTAAACTATAAGAGATACGGGGCTAATGTATAGGACTAAAAGTGTGCAGCGCGTAGAAAACTATAAGGCTTCACCGGTCCGTAGCTCTATTCCGTCAGAGAAGACGTAGAAACACAAAAATCCATTATTTCGTTGATATCTCTTAAACTATAAGAGATACGGGGTTAATGTATAGGACCAAAAGTGTGCAGCGCGTCGAAAACTAAGGCTTCACCGGTCCCGTAGCTCTATTCCGTCAGAGAAGACGTAGAAACACAAAAATCCATTATTTCGTTGATATCTCTTAAACTATAAGAGATACGGGGCTAATGTATAGGACTAAAAGTGTGCAGCGCGTAGAAAACTATAAGGCTTCACCGGTCCCGTAGCTCTATTCCGTCAGAGAAGACGTAGAAACACAAAAATCCATTATTTCGTTGATATCTCTTAAACTATAAGAGATACGGGCTAATGTATAGGACCAAAAGTGTGCAGCGCGTAGAAAACTATAAGGCTTCACCGGTCCCGTAGCTCTATTCCGTCAGAGAAGACGTAGAAACACAAAAATCCATTATTTCGTTGATATCTCTTAAACTATAAGAGATACGGGGTTAATGTATAGGACCAAAAGTGTGCAGCGCGTAGAAAACTATAAGGCTTCACCGGTCCCGTAGCTCTATTCCGTCAGAGAAGACGTAGAAACACAAAAATCCATTATTTCGTTGATATCTCTTAAACTATAAGAGATACGGGGCTAATGTATAGGACTAAAAGTGTGCAGCGCGTCGAAAACTAAGGCTTCACCGGTCCCGTAGCTCTATTCCATCAGAGAAAACGTAGAAACACAAAAATCCATTATTTCGTTGATATCTCTTAAACTATAAGAGATACGGGGCTAATGTATAGGACCAAAAGTGTGCAGCGCGTCGAAAACTATAAGGCTTCACCGGTCCCGTAGCTCTATTCCATCAGAGAAAACGTAGAAACACAAAAATCCATTATTTCGTTGATATCTCTTAAACTATAAGAGATACGGGGCTAATGTATAGGACCAAAAGTGTGCAGCGCGTAGAAAACTATAAGGCTTCACCGGTCCCGTAGCTCTATTCCTTCAGAGAAGACGTAGAAACGCAAAAATCCATTATTTTGTTGATATCTCTTAAACTATAAGAGATACGGGCTAATGTATAGGACTAAAAGTGTGCAGCGCGTAGAAAACTATAAGGCTTCACCGGTCCGTAGCTCTATTCCGTCAGAGAAGACGTAGAAACACAAAAATCCATTATTTCGTTGATATCTCTTAAACTATAAGAGATACGGGGTTAATGTATAGGACCAAAAGTGTGCAGCGCGTCGAAAACTATAAGGCTTCACCGGTCCGTAGCTCTATTCCATCAGAGAAGACGTAGAAACACAAAAATCCATTATTTCGTTGATATCTCTTAAACTATAAGAGATACGGGGCTAATGTATAGGACCTAAAAGTGTGCAGCGCGTAGAAAACTATAAGGCTTCACCGGTCCCGTAGCTCTATTCCGTCAGAGAAGACGTAGAAACACAAAAATCCATTATTTCGTTGATATCTCTTAAACTATAAGAGATACGGGGCTAATGTATAGGACCAAAAGTGTGCAGCGCGTCGAAAACTATAAGGCTTCACCGGTCCCGTAGCTCTATTCCATCAGAGAAGACGTAGAAACACAAAAATCCATTATTTCGTTGATATCTCTTAAACTATAAGAGATACGGGGCTAATGTATAGGACCAAAAGTGTGCAGCGCGTAGAAAACTATAAGGCTTCACCGGTCCCGTAGCTCTATTCCGTCAGAGAAGACGTAGAAACACAAAAATCCATTATTTCGTTGATATCTCTTAAACTATAAGAGATACAGGGGCTAATGTATAGGACCTAAAAGTGTGCAGCGCGTAGAAAACTATAAGGCTTCACCGGTTCCCGTAGCTCTATTCCGTCAGAGAAGACGTAGAAACACAAAAATCCATTATTTCGTTGATATCTCTTAAACTGTAAGAGATACGGGGTTAATGTATAGGACCAAAAGTGTGCAGAGCGTCGAAAACTAAGGCTTCACCGGTCCGGTAGATCTATTGCATCAGAGAAAGCGTAGAAACACAAAAATCCATTATTTCGTTGATATCTCTTAAACTATAAGAGATACGGGGCTAATGTATAGGACCAAAAGTGTGCAGCGCGTAGAAAACTATAAGGCTTCACCGGTCCCGTAGCTCTATTCCGTCAGAGAAGACGTAGAAACACAAAAATCCATTATTTCGTTGATATCTCTTAAACTATAAGAGATACGGGGCTAATGTATAGGACCAAAAGTGTGCAGCGCGTAGAAAACTATAAGGCTTCACCGGTCCCGTAGCTCTATTCCGTCAGAGAAGACGTAGAAACACAAAAATCCATTATTTCGTTGATATCTCTTAAACTATAAGAGATACGGGCTAATGTATAGGACCAAAAGTGTGCAGCGCGTCGAAAACTATAAGGCTTCACCGGTCCCGTAGCTCTATTCCGTCAGAGAAGACGTAGAAACACAAAAATCCATTATTTCGTTGATATCTCTTAAACTATAAGAGATACGGGGTTAATGTATAGGACCAAAAGTGTGCAGCGCGTCGAAAACTAAGGCTTCACCGGTCCCGTAGCTCTATTCCATCAGAGAAAACGTAGAAACACAAAAATCCATTATTTCGTTGATATCTCTTAAACTATAAGAGATACGGGGCTAATGTATAGGACTAAAAGTGTGCAGCGCGTCGAAAACTATAAGGCTTCACCGGTCCCGTAGCTCTATTCCATCAGAGAAGACGTAGAAACACAAAAATCCATTATTTCGTTGATATCTCTTAAACTATAAGAGATACGGGGCTAATGTATAGGACCAAAAGTGTGCAGCGCGTAGAAAACTATAAGGCTTCACCGGTTCCGTAGCTCTATTCCGTCAGAGAAGACGTAGAAACACAAAAATCCATTATTTCGTTGATATCTCTTAAACTATAAGAGATA